>PQWD01008045.1:0-11245 GCA_019425675.1 Leucinodes orbonalis
TGAACGTTAACTTGTCTGTAGTTATTTGTGTATACGTCTCAAACGGTGAACTACCATTTTCTCATAATAAAGCTGTAGTAGTGCCTAAGTAAATACAAAATATTAATTTTATGTTACTTGATGCTGCGCAACCCTCCATGGGCAAGTTCGACTCGCAATTGGTAATTTTTTGTTATTACTCCTTTCCTCCTTATACCTATGTATTTTATTTAATATTATGTATAGGTAATATATATAACTGTGCTTAATCTAAATGCGGTATTAAAACAAGTTATGCTGCCTTATCTTGTAGGGAGCCAGCTCGTTCTACAGGTTGTATGACTTGGAATAATCGCACTTGAATGATCAACACTTGATTGTTAATAAAGATTTTTTTTATTTTTGACTATAGTAACGAGATCGATAATTCTAACAACACATATGAGTGTATAGAACCCTTGCACATCGGTGCATGGCGCGTCACATGACCGCTTATGACCCTTTCATATTTATTATGTAAGGCGCGTCGTCTTACAACTACAAGATATAATCGTTACTTTTTATTCCCATCAAGAGTGCTGACCTCTGACGTGTGACGGCAGTATGCCACGTAATGAAACGCACCAAACTTGGCTCTGGGATGATACATACGTTTTTCCTTAAAAGGTTGTATTCGTTGCATGTGGTCAAGACGGGTGCATCGCCTTTATGACTATTCTACAAAGCAGTTCTTCCCGATTTGGCACTGTATAAGATTATTTATAAACCTTTTGGTTGTTAGACCTTTATACTTTATATTATGTTTTCATTACAAAGGCTCATCTGATGACAAGTGGCAACGGTCGGTTGTAATACAAGTGTGATCCCAAAATCGGGATGAAGTCCCGAGTTTGCAAACTTGTCATGTAAATATTTTGTATTCAGAAACCAGTAATTTATCTGTCCGGAAAATAGGTACTATTAGTATATTATGGCCACAGAATAACAGGTAGGTAGCAGTAACTGAATATTAAGTTTTTCTTTACACAAAATCGATTGTGACTTTATTTAAAACCCTATCTTACATTCACTTTTTAACCGACTTTAAAAAACGCTATTTTTAAAGTATTAAACTTATTTTATACTTAACTTATGCCGACTTAAAACCATTCTTTTGTAGTCTGTAATTTGACTTTTATAACTGTTTATTATCATTAAGCTTAAACAGAATACAAATTTGAGTTTCGCTTGCGTAATTCTATTGTGACAGTCTGATAGCGAATTTGTTTTTTTTTGCTTTCATTTATTGTAGAATTTTCGTATTTTATAAATATCCGCAACTGAATGATATGAACCAACTCAAGTGTAATATTATTTTGTATTTCAGATCGCATTTTTGGCATCCCCGAGTATGTGTAGATAGATAAGGTAAGACACGTATTACCCTTAATGAATGAATATAAGATATAAGACTAAAATTAGGACTGACTGTTGTTGGTCCTACCATATTTACCTAGTATATGGTATTGAATATTTACATAGCAAGCACAGTGAACAGCTAAACAAAGATCTTGTCCTATATACTCGTATATAGCTAAAACGTATTTAATTCTCTATACAATTATATTATAACATTATCAAATGAAATATCATTTTTATTTGATTAATCCAGGGGGAATACCACCGTCACATAAAACAGTATTACTATATATTTTTGCCTCTTTTGGTACAAAAATGGCGACGTTTTATTATAGTAAAAGTATTTTAAAGATGGCGGTGACCCCCCATGTCCTTGATTCTACTCTACGGTTCAGTTTATTAGTTCTATTTCTTTTTTGTAAATGCTATTACTCTTTCTAAAAATCTAGACTAGGCATCGCTCGAATTACTGAAAGAGTTTAAATTCACTTAAATTGGGGGATAATGTCTGGATGGTGTACTTTGCACAGATAGGTTCGTGTAGGTAAGACAATAAATTAGCCTCGTCATAATAATACACGAAAAAAGTATTATATTTCGCAATCAGCAATATCTGTTTATCGGACATTATACCAACAAAGTGAACAATGGATGGTGCCATGTTGCCGGTGTTTAGTGCAGGTAGCGTGGCCTGCGATCTAATCACAGGCCTTTGTTATCCTCAACGTGTCTAAGTCTTATGTTTATGTGTATAGAGTTTAAAATATGGCAAGAATCAAGTATTCAATCACGAAATTTGCCATACCTAAAAAACTAGGGATTGTGTACAATGTACTTTAGCATTGTAGTACCATAAAGTTCCAAATTCATACCAGTATTGAAGGAATTATTGTAAAGTACTGTTTTGAATTGTTGTTTTGAGCGCCTGATCTTACGATAAACATTTCACTGTCGAGCATCTTTGCATACGTTACATTGAATGGGCAGTTAGGGTTGACATCTTATAAAACATTGTGGTTAGGGTCGGTAGAGTTAGGCTGTGTAGACTCAGAAGCTTGGCTCTACATGAGATCTGATATATTTTTCACGGGCAAACCTTATTTTAAATTGGTTGTAAACTAAACATAGATTACCCACCAGCTTTCAGCAATGCAGGAAGTAGCCAAACAGGTTGATGATGTCAGTGACGAAATCGGTGGATTTCAGATATCTAAAGTATTTGATGTATTTAATTGAGATGTATCTTTAAAAAGTCTATGAAATCCTTTCATAACTTAATATTTTGAGAAAATTAACTATCTGCTACATCGGAAACTAACTCTATGAGGGTTAAAAAAGGACGAAACACTTCGAGAAAAGATACCTATATAGTGCCCTTTGTTTTCGTTCGTCTTGGCAGGGGCACTGCCATGCCTCCAGATAAAGTAATGCTTAATATTTAATTGTGTATGTTAAAGTTAAATAGTGGCTCTAATATCCAGTTGGGTACAAATAATGCTAACCATTGTACTTTTATAGAGTATTCAATTGCTTGCACCTGGGCTTTTTAATACATTGTAGTCAAAATCAAGCATCATTGCTGTAGCGTTTTGCTTAGTTGATAGTAGAGAAAACTGTTTAGCATTCTATGTAGAGCTTGAAACGCATGTATCGAATGTTATATACTACATTTGGGTACATGTAAAATGATAGAGCGTCGGTGGCTCATTGATGTGGACTTCCGAACTTCACCGTAAAACCGTCGGATAAACATCCGACGGTCTTACGGTGAAGTAAAACATAGTGAGGAAACCTGCGCACGCCTGCGAATAAATTCAAAAGTGTGGTACATCCACACTGGGCCCACGTGGATAACTCAGGCCTATACACCCTATAAGGTTAAGCTCGTGTCCCTTGGTGTGGACGTAGCTGATGATTATGAGTAATATTTCCCACGTCAATGTATAATAGAAAGTAGGTAACGTCAACAGAGGCAGCAAATACTATTATTGAAGATATTGAGATTGATTTTGTAAAACAACAAACAAAAATTTAACTAATTTATTTTATTGTGTATACTTATTCTTTATAAATATTATTCCTTATAGAATTATTTCTGTTTATTTCCGTACTTCATGACAAGTTACACGTTATAATAATCCGATGTTCTGGATTGAATATTGAATGAATTGATATATCTAAGAAAGTCACATTTTTCCCTCACACCCTCTCTTCTATTGTAATCATGTGTCCTGGAATGGGAAATAGAAGTATTTCTATTTTCATGCGTTTGATTGGTTCTGATTTTATCCTGAAATTGCGGAGTATACTGGCTAGAATGCTTTTCGTCGCTAACATTCCAAAATGGCGACCTGCAAAGAACGAATTTGTTACTCTTACATATTTAATCATAGCCTATGATGCATAGGCACCTATTCAATGATTCATAGGATCGGTACTTACCTTCGGCTACCAAGTTAAATGAGTAAAGCTTGATTTGACGATTAATTTGTGCATACATTTAAATTTAATAATAACATTTTGATGTCTTTTCTTATCAAAATTGATGCCAAAACGTTAGGCTCCTTTGAATTGATTAATCAGGATTTATATATTCTGTCCGACTATAGATTTACTACGCATTCAAAGCACGCAAATACGCGTTTGTGCGTTTCTGGTCAATCTTGGTTGATACATCAAATTTATTTTTTAACCTTCCTTTTAATATATGTTTGGAAGAATTATAGTGTTTGTTTGGAAGCATTATAGTGTTTGTTTGTGTAATATTACTACTAAAAATAAAAAAATCATCGGCAACCTTTAAAATAAAAACATCATTTGGCGTTCCCTTATGATGTCGATATTAATCTTAGTGAGTTTTAGTATTTATTTACTTCATAACCTTTTAAATTTAAATATTTCATAAACTTCAACTTATTTAAAAGATGAGAGCAATCACATGACCCTATGACGAAATAATTGGCTAAAAACGAGGCCCTTTTATAATTATATTATTGTAATCTACCTATTCTATTAGGTTCTAAAGAGTATACGAGTTCTGGTGGACTGCACTAAACGTATTTGTTTGAGTAAAAATGTAGCAGATTTTAGTGAACGAGTTTCATTGTATCTGGTCTGGATAACATTGTAGGAGCAACAATGTTAAATTAAATTTGAAACTGTGAAACTTTTAATAAAATCCTGCGCTGCTCTCCTCTTGTCCATTCTTTAGTATGATGACTCTTATAATCTCATTGATCTCAACAACAATATGCTAAATAAACTCAATACAATCTTTGTAAGTATATGGTTAAACGTTGTCTAGTGCAATTTAGATCATCCGGCGGTACAGAAGGGTAGTGTTCCTTGTAAGGCTCTCTTATTCCAAGACACTGTTGAATGTTTTTTACGCTTTCTATCTTAGAGAGGGTTTTATGTATCTCGGAATGAAACATTGTCATGACTTCAAGTCTAATTCGATAGTTAAGTTAAAGCCTTCTCTTACTATATCAGGACACTAAGGAGTCATTAGAGAGAGCTATGATAGGTTATCTGATATGCTGTGCGCGCAAGGTAGTAGACCTTCAAGAAAAAGCTAAGTCAGTATTTAATGCATTCTGCTATGTAATTAACTTTTCAATTGATATATTCCGGTAAATGCTTTTTCTTATCGGATGAATTATTAGCTATTGGCCGCTGATGGCTTTTACATTTTTACCAAGAGAATGGCGGGCGCAGATGGCACTAAGAGCCTTGTATTAGATGGTGTGTGATACCACATGAACTGATTATGAATATGATGTTACCTATACAGTTCCTGGCTCCGTGGCTGAAGGGTATATAGGCGCAGGGGTGTCGGTTGGCGCTGCGTTCAGGCAGGAAGCGGTCAGGGTCGAAGCAGTCGGCGTCCTCACCCCACAGGCGTTTTGAACGGTGCATGATGAACGGAGCTACAGCACAACCCACTCCTGGTGGTATGGTCAAGGAGCCTGGAATCGTCGAAAATTTGTTTCATTTCAAATTTAATCATTTTGTAAATTTGGAATAACCAAAATAATAAAGAACATATAATCAATTATAATTATACTAATGGGCTTAGTTCTGCTTTTCAGTTTATCCGTAAATTGATTCGCTGAAATACATCAATTTCATATTGGCGGTTTCCTAAAGCCTTGTTTGCACTTCAGTATCCGGATGCGACTATAACCTGTATCGCAACCGGCCGATTAGGTTGCAATTATCACCACTCCAACTCTATATATTATACCCGCGGGTGCCGTAAAAGTGATATCATATGCTCTTGTTCATCCGAACATTTTATAGGTACTTTTATCTCTTCCAAGCCGTTACCAAGGAGGCCCTAAGTCCAGCAGTGGACTGTTACCTACGGGTTGTTTGAGTAAAACGATACAAGCGAATGAACTTGAACTACATACCTATTTTAATTTCCTTCTTCGATATCCTTCCAATAATTGGCACCACGGTGTACAATCGCATAGTTTCTTTTATGACTCTTTCCATATATTCCATTCTGTTTAAGTCCTCTTTATTTGGTAACCTTGTCGACTTACCAAAAATTGTTTCAAGCCTGTAAATGTTTAAGACAAGTTAAAATATTATAAAGATTGGATATCACAAATACAAACATTTGTGTGCATGAACATGTCTGTTTTGTAATGTGAACATTATGTGTTTAAACAAATGTATTTCCTTTCTTTCAATAAAAATATTTTATATATTTATATATCCTTGCATTTATTGTTTAGTATATATTTGACACAATATACCTATCTGGCATGCCAAATTTTGATATATACGGAAATCTATCGATTGTTGTACTTGTACTTACTCTGCGAAAGTTTTTTCCTGCACTCCTTGATGTGTGCCTAAAAGATGGAGAGCATACGAAATGACTAGTGCGGTCGTGTCATTTCCAGCTATTGTTATCGAATCGATGTGTTCTCGAAGCTCTAGATTCGTTAGCTTCTTATCTCGATTGAGTAGTATTTCTAATATGTCTGCTCTACCTGTGTGCATTAATGATACTCGGATGAATGAAGTTTTACTGAGTATCTACTATGTTCGAATGCGAAGTTAGTTTTAGACAATAATATTTTCCTCATATTTTCGCAATACCTATGACAATTAGTTATTACTAATGGCAAAAGAATGGCAGAAAATAATTTGGGACCACATGGTACCATACACATATCAGACAAGTGAAAACCTTTACTAACTTCCATTGTAATAAAATTAATCGGTTAAAAATAAAAAACCAATGGTAAATTTGACTGACCTTGATTCGGTTTGGAAGTCTCTACAAGTGCCCTTTTCTTTACCACTACCTAAAAGTAATGCAAAAGCATAAGGTAAATAATTTTATAATAACATAAGCACAAAAAAAACAGAGGATCAATCGTTATTCTTGAATAATTATTTTAAAGAATAATTTAATAAATAACAACCCATAATTTCATGTAATTAATCTGCTAGTAGCGCAACATGACCAAAACTTACGGGCTCTGATAACAGCCTTAGATACTTGTGAACTCAAGTGGAGGGTTAGTGTGGTCATTGCGGATTCGACTTAATTATATTGACAATAAAGACGTACCTCATCAGTGAACTTGTGGTGAGGTCTATGTCCTTCTTTTGTGCCCTAGCGTATGGTGTAAGGTTGAAGAGTGCGTCAGGCTGCAGCCAGGCCTTAAACAGGCGCATGTTGATGATGGACATGACGCGGCTACGCGCGCGTAGGTACGGCGTTTCGGGTTGTGCTGCACGTCCATGCGCTCACCCATCGCAGTCTCTAAATGAAATGAACTTCCATTTAGATTAGACTTACATTTTGTTTCGTCTCCTTTCGTATTCAAGTTCGAATGCAGGCACTTTACCTTAAAACACTAACTTTCGGACCGCCATTTTTATGCCATGATCCTGGTCTAGATTTTGGCTACTACGCCATGTTTGTTAGGTACTACCATGAAGAGATTGAAGAATATTAAATGATATAGGATTTCCACTATTCGTAGTGGACAATGAGAGCGGAGCCCATTAAGCGCTGAACGTACTCAGTCACAATCCTTACCAAAGAACATTGTCGAGCATGCAGGAGGTGACGTTACTGGGTAGACGTCGAAGGCGGGGCGGCCGAGCTGGTCGGCGCAGACTGACGCGCGAGCACGGCGCCCTGCGCGCCGAATACGCCCACGTACTGCTCGATCACGCGCGCGTTGAACACCGGCAGGAGCACGCGCCGGTGCACTTTCCATAGATCCACTGAAACAAGAAAAGGCAAAGAGATAAACATGTAACCGCAATTTAAAAACCTGCCAAAATACAGTGGTTAGAAGAAACATAAGCTTCACAACTTATTTACTTCAACAAACCCTAGGTACTACTTGATTAGTAATGGAAAGCTGTATCTATATAAGTATCTATCTATTTATCTAGTATATGTCTGTATTAGCATCGTCAGATGCATGACAAAACACTTATTTCTTAGCCGCCTCATGTGGAACCCGCAGGAAGAGGTGACAGCTAAATTTTAATCTGCCGTCAATATACGGTATGATTGTAATTAATTTTAGAAAGAAAGGAAGAAAGTGTAACGACTGTGACGATTATAATTTTATTAGACGAGGAACGTAGATTGTTACATATGGGAATATTTTACCTGGAGCAACAAATAAACCGTTTCCAAGCCAGGCCCGCAAGAATTTGTATGAGTAGTCTTTTTCTAAGCAATTGTCCAAAATTGTTTGCACATCTTCTGGATTTAGGGTTACTACAATAAAGGGGTATTCGTATTTATTTATTCTTCAAGTTATATTGCACATGAAACTTAGATTGTGTAAATACTTACCAATGTATAGCGATGGTCCAATCCAAACTTTAGATATTCCACCCGACTCTTCAACCAGTGCTAATAATTCTTTAATGTTTGTGAGCATTTCTAAAAACATATTCTTAAAAATTTAAATATATGATATGAGTTATAGATATTTATAGTGAAAATTTGGGACGGGTAAAAATTACTAGGTACTGTAACGTTATATCATGGCGGCACATGTTAGGAACTGCATATGTTAGGAACTGCACTGCATCATTTTCTGGACTACAAGGAATTAGAGGCGACCTCTGCCACACTCGTCAGAAGGTGGGCTGCCTGCATATTTGCATACTTTTACATAATAAAAATCTTGACCTAAAGCTTAATTTGACTGAAATATTTAAATTTTAATGTTTTACTTTTATTAACTTTTTGAACTAATAGAAATGGGAGCGTCGGTGGCTTATTGGGGTGGATTGTTGGCTTCCGATCTGCTGGGAGTGGAATCAAATACCGCCACATACAAATGTAATTTCGAATTACTGAACAAGTGTATACGTTTATTCAACACGTTTACGATGACGAGAAATCGTGAGGAAACCTGCGCACATCTGTGAAAGAAATTCAAGGTTGTAAGGAAAGAAAATTATTTATTGGCCTTTTTCACACATACATAATAAATATAAAAATTTAAATATAAAAAACTATAAATACAAGAAAAAATGTTGCAATACAATAATATAATATTGATTAGACTTATGATACAAAGGTAGTAATAAATATGGCCAAAAGGTCCTACCTCAGTAAATGCCCGCATGATCAGAATCACGCTAACCCTGATATTCTGGCAGAGCCTGGGTGACGGCAACATATTTTATAATATACACATAAAAAATACACTTTTCAATACTAATTAAAACAATCATTATATTATGCGTTATCACATCTCTATATCTACACTATAACATCATTAAAACTATGTACTTGATAAATATATTTACATACACATTCATAAAGCCAATAATTATATGCGTACCACAAATATACATTAAACTACTCATACACTAAGAAATTTTAATAAAAAGAATAATATTAACATAAATGTAACCACTGCCATCCCGTTCAACCCAAACAATCCAAAGCAAAAACACACCACATTAATGAGCATCAAGTTCTATTTGTGTGATTTCTGAAGTGAGAAAAGATTCTTTAGTTGAAATCTTAATAATAATAATCGCGCGTAGGGATGTGACGACCCCATCGCCCGCTGTGGTATAAGCTTTATGCTAGTATCATCGTGCAATCAGTCTCCGTCGGCAGCTTGTGGCGAGCTGATGTGGCGCGCACCTCGTCCCGTGCTCCGGGAAGTTTCTGGTCTTCGCCTTCGTCTCACTTGGTGGGCGAAGTGACCCATGAGGACCAGATCCCCACCTCCGCTTGCCTTTATTGGTCGTCGGAGTGAGTCGCTAGAGCTATATGCTCGGGTGGAAGTGTCTAATGGCGTAATAGCGAGGAAACCCGCTCGAGTGACTTGCGTAGTTACTCGCGATGGTGAAATCGGTGCCGCACCCTCGACACCCCTAGTCGCGCTCGCGAGCGCCCATGTTGCCCCTCTGAAGCCCCCACTGCAGGCGACCATTAGGGGCCCATCTAGCCGCGGCGAGTCACCGTCTGTCTCTATTTTACTGTGAGACTAGTTAATGACAGGCGTCCGTAGTCTCCCCCATAGCCCAGATATTCAGTCCACCAAACCCAATTCCATATCCCAGTATCGTAGTTTCCATATATTACAATAGTCTTTACACCTGGCGGGGTCATCATGGGTTGTATCATATTGTGCATTCTGTGATGCATCCGCACGTGTAACACTTACAAATATTAAACATTCGAAAAAAGGCCTCTGTGCTGTTGGTTTCCCCACATGCCTTCCAAAGAACCGCCACTATTTGGCCCGTGAATCTTAAGGATTCGAAAACATAATAATAATAAAAACGTTTATTAGTTTTTCATAGGTACATTGCATATAAAAGAAATCAATTATAAGTTAATAAGGCAGCCGTTCTCAGTTCACGCATGGGACGCGGAAGATCATTCCAGCATCGTGATGCAGCGAACCTAAAGCATCTCCGGAACGCTGTAGTACAATGAGGAGAGTTTTAAGGTGTAGGTGCAAGCTCTCTGTGCGTACTTTCTTTGGTGTGAGCCCAAATGAGCTTCTCAAAAGATACTGCGTTTGCCTGTGCGAATGGTGCCAAACATCAAAGTGGCCAGATGAATCCTCCTGCGCCCTCTTATTGTTACGAAACAAAGTTTTCATAAACTTTGAATATCACATGCCTTCAAAATCTTATGATCTGGGGGTGACCGCAATCTCTTAAAACAGTATTGTTATAATGATACGTCAGCATTTACAGAAAAGACAAGTAATATTATTGTAATACTGTTTTAAGAGATGGCGTAACCCTCTGAACGTTAAATTTAGATCGCTGTTCGTCTGAGAGTGATTCAAGTCCCCGGGAGACCGCCGCAGTGGTATCATTTTGTGTGTTTTATTTAATTTTGTTTAGAAAATGCAACCACATTCTCTAAAAATAAAAATTATTCTATTCCAAGACCGTTAAGTGTCAGTCGTCCCAGCATCTTAGAATGGTAGTCTTTAACACCCGCCAATTCTGTATTGGACCCACACACGAGAAGGCCCGTGCCTATAGTGGAATTTTATTTGCTGATGTTCACCATATCGTAAATAATTTGTACAGAATTACTACATTACACATACATTCATAACCAATGTAACAATATGTATATTTCCTAGAATCATAAATTTTTATACTCTTGGCATTGATCAGTACAGATTTAAAGAAGCATATTTGACAAAAAAACATAATGGGAAATACCGATATATCAAATTATGTGACTACACACTATGAGACAGAGCTTGAATTACACACACAACACAAAACTAGTTTGTTTCTTTCTCATTATCATACTATCGCAAAGCAATGACTCAAATACGTTGCATATTATGTAAATCCGAATAAACTTAACATATTATTT
>PQWD01008047.1:0-13365 GCA_019425675.1 Leucinodes orbonalis
CCATTCATCTTAATGACTTTCCTACCTAATAATTTATATTACCGGACGATACCGAAGTCCTGATTCAGTATTAGACTTATATATCTAGCATATGGTTGAATTCGAACTGTGCATAATGTTGGTTGTATTTGGGTGTAAAATGAGTAAGATGAAGTGCAAGTGATTTTATTATATGCTGTAAAGGGTTTTATATTTACTATTGTAGCGTAGTCATAATGTGCCAAATGTAGTTGCGGTGACCGAAAAAATACCTCAGTCTCTTCAGAAGGGACATTTAGAGGTCAAATCAGTCATCAATAAATAAATATAATAAATATCCACTGACCTTCACCAGCGCCATCTAACCCAAGCTAAGTGTGAAGCCTGTGTATGGGTACTAAACAACGGATAAACAATATATATAATATATATATATATATATTATATATATATATATATATATATAATATATATATAATATATATATATAATATATATATATATATATATATATATATATATATATATATATATATATGTTAACCGTTGTTTAGTACCACGGGACCCTTCGTGGTGCAGTCGACCTCTCAACCGCAGCACCAAATTGTAGCGCTCTTAGTGTGTATTCATTAACTTTTAATCCCTTAGGCATACATAATTTTGGATTGCAATCCGTTATGTACATTGCATGATAAAATAATATTCTTGTTGATTTTAATCTGTTTTATGTGAATAATGAATAAAAAATATAGATTTAAGAAAGAAATAAAATACCAACATATTATACATCGACAAACATACATTACGCAGCTGAAGATGGTCACTGACTGAAGGATTGGTTCACAAGTTCAAAGTCAGATGGAAATTTATCGTACGACAAATTATTTTTTAGTTAGGTCTTATTCTATTTACTTCTATTCTATTCTAGAAAAGTATGTCGCTGTTTATCATATATTGCGTTATCCTCTCAAACCTGTTTTAGTAAAGTTCTATTGAGAAAGTTTGAGTCACGTTCTAGAATACGGACCCAAGTTTCGTTTTGTATTTTGATACCAAATAAACGTTTTTGAGGTGGCAGTGGGGGCTGGTCACCTATGTCGCAGAACCGATGACGTTGGAGCAGACGAGTTCTGGAGTGGAGACCGCGTCTGGGAAGCGTAGCGTAGGACGCCCCTCCGGCCCGAGGGACCGATGACTTGCGAAAGGTCACTGTGGAGGCTGGATGAGAAAAGCGGAGGACTGGGATATCTGGCGCAAAATGGGGGAGACCTATGTCCAGCAGTGGACTGCGACAGTTTAAATAGATGAACGCTTTGTATTCTATTCCACAATTAAGTATTCTACTATCGTATCGACGCACACTCTGAGTAATAGTGCTGACAATAAATTAACACAAACTTAACCCCCATAGATTCAGTGTAATTACAATTACAAGAGAACGCGCCCGGATTTTTCCATTTTCCTTCTGTAAATAGAATACGCTGCATAGTAAATAACAGCCATACATATGTATGAGCGAGCGGCGCCCTCGGTGTCGAATTAATATGTATGGGCACATACAACCCTTGGTAACCTTGGTCTTTTGTTCAAAGATATTACCGACTCGGTAGTTTCGGTAGCTCAGATACAAAGTAGCTGTAAAATAAATAAATAATATCCACTGACATTCACACCGCGCCATCTAGCCCAGTTAAGTTAAGCGTGAAGCCTGTATTATGGGTACTAAACAACGAATAAATATACTTATATACATTTTTTTGTAAATACATACATATTATACATAGAAAACACCCAGACCATTACAAACAGACATGTTCATGCACACAAATGTTTGTATCTGCCCGGAACCCTTGGTGTGCAGCCGACCTCTCAACCGCAACACCAAATAGGTCGTCAAAAAAAAATGTTGCTATATACATTTTTTTATGATGTAAAGTTGTTCACTTTGGGACGACAATTAAGCTGTGTAAGTGACACGCCTGCCCGTGGCTGGTGCAGTGTTGATGGAACCAAATGTAGCTTGTAATTATTCCGCCAACACTGCCCGGCACGTATTTAGACACGATTTTTTTATATTCAAAGTGTACAGGCCGGTCAGACGCTAACCTTATGGTAAATGATACGCCTGACCATAACAGAGCGCACTTTGAAGGAGACTAATAACTGATACAAAGTTATTATTTTCATTCTCTTTCATGTGCCGTCAACTGAGAAAACTGATCTTAAGTCTCTTATACCGATAATTTTACTAGCTGCAGTGCCTCATCCTGAACATAGAAGTGTAATACACTCCAATTACACGAGATAACAACGTCCAGCCTAATACCATACGGTGCCTTCCCAAGCACGACAGACTCGGAGTTATTTGCTCGGTTACCCATCCGATGAGATACTACTGCGACATTGGCTTAACGTGCAAGATCTTAAACTGATCGTTCTAGCCGAGTCGCCCTAACGGGTCATCACTTCAGTCAAAAAGTCCACTGCTGAACGAAGGCCTCCCCTAGTAATTCCCACGCGGATCGATCCCTAGCAGTTGACATCCATTTGCTACCCGCCACCTTAACCAGGTCATAAACTAATCTTTTTTTTATGTTATAAGTGTACAGGACGGTCTGTACGTTCACCTGATTGTAAGTGATACGCCAGACCATGACAGAGTGGCATTAAAGGAGACTAACAACTGATAGACAGTTATTATTCTCCATCAATGCCGCACTGCGCCCGTCACCCGAGACAACAGATGTTAGGTCTCTCATACCCGGTATTTTCACTAGCTACAATGCCCTCATCCCGAAACATAAAAGTGCTTACCACTCCTGTTTCACGGACGATATCTGGCACTGCGGTGGTACCTACTTAGACGACTCAGTACCGAGTCTCTCACCTAGTTTCTATCATCATTATCATCATCAGCTCATAAAACGTCCCACCGAGGGCACGAGCCTACCCGTATAGGGTGATTAGGCCGTAGTGGTCCACGCGGGCCAAGTGTGGATTGATCGACTTCACGCACAACCCTTGAATTTCTTCGTAGGCGTGCGCAGGTTCACCAAGTAATCGAGACAATAACAAAGAAATATTAGATGTTTAAGCCGTTTAAGCCCATTATGTTAAAACAGAAAAGTTCATTAGATTAGTATCCGTATTAGTATTTTATTGTTTAGCCATCAAATCGATAAAACACAAACCGTTTAAAAGTTATTACAACTTATGTTACAAATGCGAGTTTGTTTCCGTCTAATGGTCGTATCGCATGCTTACGTTAGTTAAGTATATCATAATTGCCAAATAATATGATTAGCGTGGCAATACTTTTCTGTTTTTACTATATAGGTGATGTCAGATTAAATAAATATCCAGAGACATTCAGCGCCATCTAGCTTCAATTTAAGCAACGGATAATCAAACTAATATACTTTTTGTAAATCTATACTAATATATAAGCTGAAGAGTTTGTTTGTTTGTTTGTTTGTTTGAACGCGCTAATCTCAGGAACTACTGGTTCGATTTGAAAAATTCTTTCAGTGTTAGATAGCTCATTTATCGAGGAAGGCTGTAGGCTTATATATCATCACGCTACGATAATAGAAGCGGAGCAGCAATGAAGAATGTTTCAAAATCGGGGGTATTTTTCATACTTGGAGCTTCCGCTGCGTACGCTGCGTAAACGGTTAAAGTTACACAAAAGTCATGTATGAGAGTATTGTTCTACTTTTAATGGTCTACAAAAAAGTCCGCAATAGCATATGTCTATCTTTTTAAGGTTAGCTCACTATAACATATTTTTTGCTAAAAAAATTCTGAAATTGACCCCGAAATTCAAAGTTGGAGGGAGGGGAAATCGTATGTATAGTGATAAATGCAAGTACCGTGTTATCCGAATTTAATGCGAAGCCGCGGGCAAAAGCTAGTACATACATATAATAGAAACACCCATACGACCAATATAAAAACATGTTCATACAATCGCGAGCTTTAAGCCAATGGGTTGTTAAGAAAAAACGCACGTTTTTATTTGACTAACTGTTTCTAATTTTCGATACACAATTTATTTTCTCATAAATATAAAACCAATTGAAATACACATGCAATTTTTTTATTAATAAAGGTACACTGAGGACGAAGATATTAAGTTTTAATGAAAGCGGTCATTTGTGAAATTAGATAATACTATATGGCAAACCATTAACCTCTTTCAAATAATATATAAAATTTGTTACGAATTGACGTAATTAAAATGTCATTAAATATGGCGGCTAATATGTGACGTCAGTCCACAGACAATCCATAGAGTATGACATGCGAATTGTCAAATAGCAAAGAGTGTAGTATGTTCTAGATAATTCGCGAACTATGTAGAATGACGTCGACGCTTCGAGCTCAGCGGCCGGACAGGTATATAAGGCGGGCCGACGGGTGCGCCGGGAGTCTTGTGTTCTACTCAAGAGCGAACGAAGAGCGAAATACCTGCGACTACAAGGAAGAAGCGAGTGATACAGCGATATCTAAGGGATCGTCGAGTGTGATATAACAGTGAAGAGTTAACGTGTGATTATTACGTGTGTGTGCGGAAAGTGTTGTGTTATAGTGTGCAGTGTTAATTACGGATTTTAGTGCGTGCGTTAATTGATTAATTAGTACGAGTGTAAGTGTAATTAGTGTTGTGTGTGATTAATATTGGTTAATAATAAAGTGTGTTACCGTGTTATTCTTCGTGTTTGGCAATAATTTATCCGAACCCCCAGCTCGTAACATTTGGTGTCAGAAGTGGGATAAATTATGCCTGTGCTACCGAAGGAAGATACGGACGTTGTTCGTACTAGAAGCCAGCGACAAGCCGCTATGGACAGGAGCCGGTTTGAAGAGTCGCCATCATCGGGCAGCCCAGCGACTGCAACAGAAGGTGTGCCGGGACCATCTACGGCCTCTGCAGCGTCCACTTTCGATATGGCTGCATTGATGGCGTTGCTACAGGAACAAGCTCGCCGTCAGGAGGAACAAGCTCGCCGTCAGGAGGAACAAGCTCGCCGTCAGGAGGAACAAGCTCGACAGTTACAAGCGCAACTCCAAGCCGATAAGGAGGAACAGGCTCGTCGGCAGGAGGAACAGGCTCGCCGACAGGAGGAAAGCTCGCCAGTTACAAGCGCAACTCCAGCCGATAAGGAGGAACAGGCTCGCCGGCAGGAGGAACAGGCTCGCCGGCAGGAGGAACAGGCACGTCGACAAGAGGAACAAATGCTCCTTATCAAGGATATCCATAGCAAGTTTGGGAAGGATCTTCAAGAAGTTAAGGAGCAAGTCGGCCATCATGAGAAACAGATTACGGAAGCTTTCAGCGAGATTGCCGACATCAAGAAAGAAGTGAAGGAGCTAAAGATTACCAACGGTAGCCCGCAATCCGTTGGTTGCGCGCCTTCAACAAAAGGCGTTAAAGTGCCGCCATTCGATGGGACAACGTCTTGGTCGGCGTACAATCTACAGTTCGAGGTGGTTAAGGAAACAAACTCGTGGTCGGAATCCCAAGCTTTGACAGCGCTAACACTGGGCCTACGGGGCGAAGCGTTGTCGGTGCTTGAAACTCTTGGCAAAGATGTGACATATGGGCAGTTGGTGCAAGCACTGGAATCCAGGTTTGGTGATGCTCATTTGGAACATGTGTTTCGCGCGCAGCTTAAAGAACGGGTCCAGCGCGTTGGTGAGAATTTACAACAGTGGGGATTGGAAATCGAGAAGCTTGTTCGTAAAGCATATCGAACAGAGCCCATACTATCCCAGAAGATGTTGGTGCAGGCCTTTGTGGATGGCATCCGGGATTTGGAGGTGAGGGCAGCTGTGCGACTTGGACATCATGCTACGCTAAAGGACGCTTTGGCCCATGCGTTGGAAGTGGAAGCCGTACGTCAAGATCAAAGAACCCACCGCATCAGGGAAGTTGTTGAAACGGCTGAGTGTGAACCTTTGCGGAGATTTATCCCTAGATGTTATTCATGTGGGCTCAAAGGCCATCTCCGCTTGAACTGCCGCAAACAAATTAGCGCTAGGCGGACTGAGGATCATGAAGAAAGGGCGGCAAATACAACTGCCCAACATCAACAGGGAAACGAATAAGTGCCAGGACCGTGGGGCGGGTGCTGGCTGGTGTTCGTCGAGCCCCGAAGATTTCGATTCGCCAAGCTCAAGACGGGAACAGCCTGATAATAAGAGGTGAAATCAACGGGATATCGTGCAGGCTAACGTTGGATACTGGTGCTTCACGTACGGTCGTCAGTTCTCAATTAGCAAATCGTCTTCTTGGGGGCAACAGCGGGAACTTCGACCATCTTCAACTGGTAACAGCTACTGGTCAGCATCTGCCCGTACATGGCTGTAGAAATGTGGAGTTCAGGTTAGGCAACAACGTGTATGGACATCGAGTCATTATAGCAGATATCGTCGATGATTGCATATTGGGCCTAGATTTTATGCGAAATCATGACTGCAAGATCGACGTTAATGAAGGTGTTATGAAATGTGGCACAGAAGAACTGATGATGGAAGGTGCTTCATCAGGAAATGTGTACTGCTTACGAAGAACAGTGCTTTTACCCAGGTCCGAAACTATAGTTCCAGTACGTCTTCCACATTATTCTGGCAAAGAACATCGTTGTGTGCTTATAGAAAGTTCAAATCATTTAACACCGTGGAAGATGGCACGAAGTCTTGTGAAATTTAGTAAAGTTGCAGCGGTACGTGTATTAAACCTTTCCGCTGAGGAACAAGTAATTAAGAAGGGTACCATCATGGGCACTTGTGACGGAGTAGCGTGGCTGCGTCGATGTGAAGATCTACCCAGACCTGGCAAAAGACCCGACCCAGGCATTGATGTCTCTACTGTGTTTGAGGAATGTCAACAATACTTGACGAAGGATCAAAGAAGGATGGCCGAAGGATTGTTGGTCAAGTATAGCAACGTTTTCTCGACAAGTGGTGCAGATATTGGGAAAACTGGGTTGGTAAGACACAAAATTAATACTGGCAACGAGGCACCGATCCGCCAGCGACCGAGAAGATTACCAGTGGCCCGTGAAAAGGAGGTTGAGGCCATGATCGATGGGATGCTAAAAGATGGCGTCATCGAACCCTCGTCTAGCCCATGGTGTTCACCTGTTGTCCTTGTGAAGAAGAAAGACGGTAGCCTACGGTTTTGCGTAGATTATAGGCGATTAAATGACATTACAAAGAAGGACAGCTACCCGCTTCCGAGAATCGATGACACGCTGGACACGCTGACAGGAATGAAGTGGTTTACCACGTTAGACCTGAAGAGCGGGTACTGGCAAGTGGAACTCGATGCCAGGGACAAAGAGAAAACTGCCTTCTCAACAGGCAAAGGTTTATGGCAATTTACGGTCATGCCATTCGGTTTGTGCAACGCTCCTGCTACTTTCGAGAGATTAATGGAATTAGTGCTTACTGGCTTGATTGGAGACGCCTGTCTAGTCTATTTAGATGACGTGATTATTGTAGGCCGCACCTTCCAGGAACACCTCAGGAATCTGGAAAAGGTTCTCTTGAAGATAAAAGGAGCTAATTTGAAGCTGAACCCGAAGAAATGCTCATTCTTTCGGCGGGAAGTAACCTTTTTGGGACATGTGGTTTCTCAAGATGGAGTGCGAACAGATCCGGAGAAGATTAAGGCTGTACAAGATTGGCCAGTACCAAAAGACAAGACCCAGGTGAGAGCTTTTCTTGGACTGTGCTCTTACTATCGCCGCTTTGTCAAGAATTTTGCCGATATTGCCAGACCATTGCACAAGCTAACGGAGGAGAAACGAACTTTCCGTTGGGATGAACAATGTGAAATCGCATTCCACGAGTTGAAGAAACATCTTTGTGATGCACCGATTTTAGGTTACCCTGATACAAAGAATGAATTCATCGTCGACACAGATGCCAGTAATGCTGGAATTGGTGGTGTATTATCGCAGGAAAGGAGAGCATGAAGTTGTGATTGCCTACTTTAGTAAGGCCTTATCCAAACCAGAGAGAAATTACTGTGTCACCAGAAGGGAGCTTCTTGCTGTGGTTAAGACTTTACAGCACTTTAATAAATATTTGTTAGGGCGTAAGTTCCGTCTACGCACTGATCATGCTGCATTAAAATGGCTTTTACAGTTTAAGAATCCTGAAGGACAGGTGGCCAGATGGATTGAATTACTTCAAGAGTTTGACTTTGTGATAGAACATCGAAGCGGAAAGTCACATGGTAACGCCGACGCGCTCTCAAGAAGACCTTGTTCCGAGGATTGCAAGCACTGTGTTCGGCAAGAAGCCAAAGAAGAAGTTCCCATTCGAGTGATCAAAACAAACATAAGCGATGAATGGAGGTCAACATTACGACAGGCGCAGAAGGATGACAGGGACATAAAGCCCATCTTCGAGTGGATTGAAGCTAGCACTCCTCGGCCCAACTGGAGTACTGTCGCCTCTATGAGCTCTGTCACGAAGAGTTATTGGGCACAATGGAATAGTTTGCTCATCCAAGATGGCGTCCTTTGCCGAAAATGGGAAAGTACTCGCGGTGATAACTGTCATCTACAAATGGTGGTTCCGAAAAGTAAAGTACCGGAAGTATTGCAGCTATATCACAATGGATGTTCCGGCGGCCATTTGGGAGTAAAAAGGACTTTACTGAGAATTCGTGAAAGATTTTATTGGATTCACTGTCGGGCTGATGTTGAAGATTGGTGTCGCAAATGTACTAGCTGCGCTGCTGTAAAGGGACCACATACACGCAGCCGAGGTGCGATGCAATTATACAATGTGGGAGCTCCATGGGAACGTATAGCATTAGATGTGGCGGGGCCGTTTCCCGTCAGTGAGAGCGGCAACAAATACTTCATGGTTGTCATGGATTATTTCACGAAGTGGCCTGAAGTTTTCGCGATACCTAATCAAGAAGCTACTACAGTTGCCGACAAGCTCGTTCAAGAAGTCTTTTGTCGGTTCGGGGTACCCTTAGAAATCCACACCGACCAGGGAAGAAACTTTGAATCGCAAGTTTTTCAGGAGACTTGTCGTGTAATGGGTGCCCACAAGACACGAACAACTTCTTATCACCCACAATCGGATGGAATGGTAGAGCGTTTTAACCAAACGCTTGAGAGATACTTGGCGAAAGTTGTAGATAGCAGACAGAAGGATTGGGATAAGCATATACAGCCATTCTCTTGTCTTACCGAAGCGCTATCCATGAAAGCACATCCGTAACCCCAGCATTTGCAAATTTCGGTCGAGAACTAAGGTTGCCTGCTGACCTTATTACTGGAATACCTCCTGATACACCTCGTAGTATAACGGAGTACGTAAGTGATTTAAGAGATAAGATGAATGACGTTTATGAGCATGTTCGACAGTCAAGTCAGCAGTCATCAGAAAGGACCAAAACACGTTACGATCGCAACGTAAACAATCAAGGTTTTGAAGAAGGTTCATTGGTATGGCTACATAACCCACTTCGAAGCAAAGGAAAGTCTCCCAAACTTCAAGCTAAATGGGATGGACCGTACCAAGTTCTAACCAAAATTAACGACGTCACGTACCGTATACGCAAGCACCCACGAGGAGCATCCAAGATTGTTCATGTGGATCGATTAGCGCGTTTCTATGGAGATAATGCTCGGGACGAGCATTTCTTGGAAGGGGCAGTGTTACGAATTGACGTATTAAAATGTCATTAAATATGGCGGCTAATATGTGACGTCAGTCCACAGACAATCCATAGAGTATGACATGCGAATTGTCAAATAGCAAAGAGTGTAGTATGTTCTAGATAATTCGCGAACTATGTAGAATGACGTCGACGCTTCGAGCTCAGCGGCCGGACAGGTATATAAGGCGGGCCGACGGGTGCGCCGGGAGTCTTGTGTTCTACTCAAGAGCGAACGAAGAGCGAAATACCTGCGACTACAAGGAAGAAGCGAGTGATACAGCGATATCTAAGGGATCGTCGAGTGTGATATAACAGTGTGAAGAGTTAACGTGTGATTATTACGTGTGTGTGCGGAAAGTGTTGTGTTATAGTGTGCAGTGTTAATTACGGATTTTAGTGCGTGCGTTAATTGATTAATTAGTACGAGTGTAAGTGTAATTAGTGTTGTGTGTGATTAATATTGGTTAATTAATAAAGTGTGTTACCGTGTTATTCTTCGTGTTTGGCAATAATTTATCCGGAACCCCCAGCTCGTAACAATATGTACATAAACAATTGAAAATGTTAACCCTATGCTAAATCGGCGTAAAAAGGAACAACGCAAATCCCCGTAGCTCCAATGGCGTGGACTCGTCTCTTAAGACGCCGCTCTCCCGCTATTCTACTACTATTATTAGGAAAATTCTGACTTATTGCGTTGCGAAGAGCTCCGTCTCGGGTTTGGGTACACAACAACCGATGAGAGATTGAGAACTTGAGAGTAAATGTTATTAATGAGAGCATCTAGAAAGAAAGAAAGAAATCATTTAGTAACTACATAATTATACACAGCTATATATAAACAGAATACTACAAAAAAATTACATAATATTATGGTGGTCATCATTATCAGTTCATTAAACGTCCTTGAAAACCACTGAAGCGCTTTTTTTTTCAAAACATCAAAACTATATTTTTAGTTTAGTATTTTAATCGCTTTTATTATATTTTGTATATTTTTTGAAGTTCATAAGTGCTTTTTGTAAGCCTAAATTGAAATAAACGTTTTTGACTTTGACTTTTGACTTGCCGAGGGGCACAAGCCTACTCGTAAAGGGCAATTAGGCCTTAGTTCTCCACGCGGGCTCAGTGAAGGTTGGACGACTTAACGCACAACCTTGGCATCTTCTTCGTAGGCGTCGCAGGTTCCTCACGATGTTTTTCTTCACTGTAAGAGCGTCGGGTAACGTACATTATAATTTCGAAAATTCGAAAGCACATTGTTGGCGGGATTTGAACCACAGCCCTCCCGGTAGGTGAGTCAGGGCACAGTGATCGCGCTCTATTTATGGTGGTGGTGGTGGTTACATGGTCGCGCCTCAGCTTGTGCCACAAGCGAGCTATACAAGCCCCCAACAGTGCTGGTATTCAACTGCTGGTATGGTCTAGTGTCATTTGTACGATTGACTAGTACATGATTGGCTACAAATTATAAAACATTGTGTATTTTGTACCATCAATGGCACTAGTGACCACGATGTAAAAAAAAAAAATATATAAAATAAAAACAAATAAGCTACAATCTTAGCATGGGTGTCGTAACACCAATGATTTCTATTTGTTTACCTCGTTTTAAAACGAACCTCGGTTTACATTACCCGCAAGATATGTAATTCTTAAACACCCTTAATGAAAAATCATCTGACCTTGACATATTTACACAAACAAACTCAATATTTTTAGGCACAAAATGCTGAAACTTGCTCGATAGTCTTCACTCATAATCATATTGTAAACTTTTCTTGCATACTCGTATGTTCAATTCAAATGTTTTTATTGTATATTTTTATCTTCTGTTTAAATGCCTCTAACTACAACAATGTGTGTGTGCATGTAAAGGCTTGCATATATGAACCTTATTCATGAAAATGTAATACAAACGTTTATTATGTTTAGCTGTAAGCCACACCTTTATAAATAAAATAAATATATATATAATATATAAAGGTAGATACGCCACCCGTGCCTCAAACACGAACCGCCAAAGAAAATACAGTTGTATGCTCTTTGTTTAGGTTAATGTGCGCTCATTCGAAATGTGTGTATGTGTGCTGTCGCTGCATTCGGAACACTTTTTTTCGATTGTTCTGTGAGCATATCACGAATCTATACTTTTTCGATCATTGGTTAACACCCAAAAATTCGCATTACTTACTCTTGTCAATTGGACCACAAACAGCGAGTATAATGCATCGCAGTAGGAAAGACACGACGCGTGATCGCAAATGGACTCCTAACTACTGTAATTTCATTGCAATGACTTTGCCATGTGTGAGAGTACTATATTTGATGGCAGTGGAAGGCATATATTATGCTTTGTTCCAAGTGAGCTAGCTTTAAGTGATATTTCACTTAAAGTAAAAGATTTTCACTCTGTGATGGGTGTATTTTTAAGGCCGAACTCATGTTTATTCTTTCATAATATCATTATGATGATCGCTTGTGGGGTGGATGAGAAAACCGTAGCGCTGGGTTTTCTGACGCAAAATGGAAGACTGAATAGGTTGAAGAAGAAGAGAAAGAGACACGATTATTTTATGATTATTTTAATGACCATTAATCCACACCACTGTCAGTCATTTATGACAGGCACGAGCCCACCCGTATAGGGTGTATAAACCTTAGTCATCCACAGCGACCCAGTGCGGATTAGCCGAGTTCACGCACAACCTTTGAATCTCTGCACAGGCGTGCGCAGATTTCCGCACGATGTTTTCCTTTACCGTAACGTCGATAATGTACATTTCAAATCACATTGGTACGTGGTGGATTTGAACTCAGCCCTCCCGGTAGGAAGGCGACAGTCCACACCATTGAGCCACGACGCTCTTAAACGTAAAAATACAATAAAAATACCAGTTTTCAACCCGAGGTCACGAGCACAGCCTCCACCACGTCTCATATTAAATACATTACATTCAAACTGTGATTAGCCTCTTCAAGAGAAACACGCGCGCCCGCTCTCGCCAACTCTCCGCACACGTCACGGGTGCACATCAATCCATGTTAAGTTGATTAATCAACTTCATAATTAATCGTCCAGCCAGCGATAGCCTTGACAACATTCTGCTGAACATAACGCTACAAGTTGATCATGTAGATGAATCAATACACATTTTTGGCGACCTATGGGTAATGGTTGAGACGTCGGCTACTACACAAGGGATTCCGGGTTCGGTCCCGGTTAGTACAAAGATGTGTGATGAACATGTCTGTTGTATTGGTTTAGGCTTTCCTATGTTTAGTATATATGTTTTACAAAAAAAACCTTAAATTTGTCTATCCGTTGTTTGATACCCATCTCTATTCAACCTATCGCCGTCCTGCTGGACAAGGTCCCCATTTTTGAACCAGATAGCCCGGTCCTCCACTTTTCTCATCCAGCCTCCACCAGCGAAAATGAAAAAATGTTTATTTAAATTCACAATGTTAATTTTGCTGTTAGTGATTGAGACCGCTATTAAGTATACGCATACACTTGTATCAGGCAGTCCCGCTCTTCATATAACATGGTAAGTATTGTACATTGTATTAAACATATTTGAATTAAAAAAGAACAAATTAAAGAAAAATTTTATTTCGTTTAAAGAAAGTTTCAGTTTATTGATTAAGGGTATAATAAGGTCGTTAATAATATTCCAATACTAATTGCA
>PQWD01008048.1:0-21403 GCA_019425675.1 Leucinodes orbonalis
AAAAGAACCGAAGACAACTGTGGTGAGTAATCTTTTCTTCATAAAATTAAATTAAAATTGCTCTGCCCAAATATAAATTAAATTGTGTAAACGCGTTTATCTATTACTGTTTGATAGTGCGCAGTTAAGTGTGGTGAGTTTGTTTTAGTGAGTTGCAACAGGTTTATCATTTTACCGGTCGTGGTGAGTTAACTGCAAGCCGTTATTTTTAAGATTTAACTCGGGTCATTGTGCTCGGCAGCAAAAGTATGAAAGCCGCTAACTTACCGGCATGGGCATGTAAATACCATCCCACATATTTGCGTAGATATAGCAATAATTTGGCTCTTTGCACATAATTGCACATGAGATTAACGTTCTACGGACAAAGAGTCACCGTTATATGTGCCGCATGAATGGTCTGTGTCCAATAGAATCAACATTACTTTTACAGTTGGGTCTAATATTCCATATAATTACCGGTTTGCTCAGTATTGTTCTTATTCTTTGCCAATTTGCTCTAGTTTTCGTTAATCACAAATTTTCCGTGTTGTTTGACACTTGTGATTTTAATAATATTTTTTAATTATTCACGCTTGTATGTATAATAACAATGATCCTTTAGTTTGTTTCACGAAAAGAAAGAAAAACATGACTTAAGGACCTTGATTAAATGTAGAGAAGATTATTTAAATATCTGAAGCTGTGTACCTTCTATGCCATTTATAACTTATAATAACTGCAATTTGTGTGTTGACTTTTATTATCTAGGTTTTAACTTACAAGGTTGATAATGTATTAGGTAGTTGCAGAATACATACATGTTTCATTTTTTTTTATAATATAATATTAACACTAATATAACCATTTTAATCACCAGTTCTAAACATGTAGACTAAGGAAAAAGTAAAATGATGCTGAATTTCATCGACATTATCATCCAAAATGGATTAATTTAAATAAAATAAGAAAATACTCATTCTGGTGATGCATTAAAACTAATCTAAAAATGTTATTTTAGTCTTATTTTCATTTATTTAATTCAGAGCTACACAGAATTGAGGTTGTTCATATTCTGTAACAAAACTTAATGTTGGTTTAGTTACATTTGAGTTAAAAAGGGATGGTGTTATTTATTTATTTTGGAAGATTTACAGTTTCATAAGTCACTATAGTAAAGTATAACAATATGATAAGAGTACAATACTAATTACAAATTCCACATCATTTTGCAAAACTCATATTGAGGTAACCACATTTATCATATAGAGTGCTACCCCTTTCTCATTTTACATAAGTGAAGATAAACACTTGAGTCTCTCTAGACTAAGGACTTCAGTCTAAGGCATCACAAATGGTTCCATTGGGGGGATGGGGGAAGGGATAGGTTCACTGTTGCCAACTCTGAGCCCAAGACTGCTACGCTCATGAATGGTTCTATTGCATTGTTATTCATTTGGAGTAAGTCTAGTAGTCCATTCAGTGTCGCCACCTTAGCCCTTTTGTAGCTATATCTAGTATTAGTGAACTCCTTTTTTTAACGATTTATCCTGAAAAGAACAAGTAGCTCTTTTTCACTGTCTTGAAAATGTTAGCAAATATGAATAACAAGTACTTTTTTGCTATTTCATTGGTCGTTTTCTTTTCGTTTTTATTTTTAATAATATAGAAGAACATTCATTCATTCCATTTTAGTCATCTTCTAGATGACTAGAATGTCTATCAGTTCAGCTTCTATAATTAGATAGGAACTCTGCATAGTCATTTAAATGAAATTGTGTAATGAAAATTTACTTCAAATTGTCTGCTTTTTTATAATTAACATTTAATTGTCTCATCATCACATTTTTAAGTAAAGTCATGTGCTGATTAGCTAATATATTGATGAGTTTGAATGGTTTGTGTACCTGCATGACTCATTTAATTTAGTGTGTAATCGAGCGGGCCCGACGGAATCTCTCCTATTGTTCTCAAGAAGTGTGCCCCGGAGTTGGCACCGGCAATTACGCGGCTCTTTCGGCTTTCTTATTCCTCCGGCGTAGTCCCGACCTCATGGAAGACGGCTTTGGTGCACCCGATCCCTAAAAAAGGTGACCGCTCAGATCCGTCCAACTACAGGCCAATAGCCATTACCTCCCTGCTCTCAAAAATGGAATCCATTATTAACGGTCAACTCCTCCGGTATCTTGAGGGTCACCAGTTGCTTAGCGACCATCAGTACGGCTTCCGTCAGGGTCGGTCGGCTGGTGATCTCTTAGTTTACCTGACGCACCGATGGGCACAGGCGATCGAAAGTAGGGGTGAGGCTGTGGCTTTTAGTTTGGACGTTGCGAAGGCCTTCGATCGGGTTTGGCATAAAGCGTTACTATCAAAGCTTCCATCCTACGGGCTTCCCGAGAAATTATGCGAATGGGTCACTAGCTTCTTAGCTGACAGAAGCATAAAGGTCGTAGTTGACGGCGAATGCTCTGACCTCATGTCTGTTAATGCTGGTGTCCCGCAAGGCTGTGTGCTATCACCTACGCTGTTCCTCTTGCACATAAATGATATGCTACAAATCAGTGGCATTCATTGTTATGCGGATGACAGTACGGGTGATGCGTTATACACCGGCCGCGCTAACATTTCTCGGGAAAACGTCATTGAAAGCCGAAACAAACTTGTGTCTGAAATCGAAACGTCGTTTGAGAAAGTATCAGACTGGGGTAAACTTAATTTGGTCCAATTTAACCCCAAAAAGACGCAAGTTTGCGCATTCACGCAAAAAAATTGCCTTTTGTCACATCGCTCTGTTTCGAGAGCACTCCTTTAACTGCCGCAGCCAGTATCGAGATTCTTGGTGTCGACATATCGAGCGAAGTCCAGTTTCGTGGCCATCTAGAGGGTAAGGCTAAATTAGCCTCGAAGAAGCTTGGCGTGCTCAATAGATCGAGACGGTATTTCACACCGGCTCACCGCCTGCAACTTTATAAGGCGCAGGTTCGACCTCTAATGGAATACTGTTCTCATCTTTGGGCAGGGGCTCCCAGTACCAGCTTCTTCCTCTAGACCGCATTCAGCGAAGAGCGACTCGAGTTGTCGATTGCCGTGATGTTTCGGCTAGGCTTGACTCCTTGGCGCTGCGTAGAGATGTAGCTTCATTATGCATTCTCTATCGCATATACCATGGGGAGTGCTCCGGGGAACTGTTCGGTCTGATCCCTGCCGCCTCTTTCCGCCATAGATCTACGCGGCAACTCTACCACCCCACCACCTTGACAGTTGGCAAAGCACTACAGTGCGCTTTAACAGAAACTTTCTGCCCCGCACCACAAAATTGTGGAATGAGTTGCCGCATGCGGTTTTCCGGACAGATTCGACCTGCAAACCTTCAAGAAAAGAGCGTACTCTTTCTTAAAAGGCCGGCAACGCATCTTGTAGTACCTTTGGTGTTGCAAATGTCCATGGGCGGCAGTATTCACTTTCCATCAGGTGATCTGTCTGCTCGTTTGCCCCCTATACTATAAAAAAAAAAAAAAAAAAAAAAAAAAAAAAAAATAAAGGATGGTCTATTTAAATGCATGATGTTAAAGATCTACAAAATATTAAACCCTTTAACCACTAGGATTCCAGGTCCAATGTTTTTTTTATATATTGGTCACCACCGGTTAAAGAGTTTACATTCTTATGTAACCACAGCAATTATATGATATTAAACAAATTCATTTAAATTTGGTCACAAGAAAGGGTTTGTAGTTCTGGCACAAAGTATGGTATTCTTATGTTTGGCAGTGAACTGTGATAGGTCAAAGGGTGGTCCCAAGGAATATGGGGCTGAAACTGGCAGGAAAAATGCTCTGGCTATGGTCAAAAAATAGACTTGGTCCCAAAAAAGATTTTAATGTAAACATGCGGACATCTCGTTTTTTTGCTAAAATTTTCGTCCAATTTCAGCCTCATCCAAGAAATGAACAGGGGAGTTTAAAAGGAGGGTATCACCCTGGGTTATTATCACACTGTAATTTATTTTTGACATGAACCTTTTGTACCAGAGAGTACAAAAGGTTCATGTCAAAAATAAATTACAGTAAAGAATAAGTAGTAATAGAATAAGTAATCTACATTATAATAATTACAAATTATTATAATGTAGATTTTATTTTTACTTTTCTGGTCACAAATGTCAGCTGCTCAGTGATAAAATAACCTTGTATTAGTTTTTTATTGTATTGTATTTTAGGTGAGCCGGACAACCAGTTTGCTCACCTGATGTTAAATGATATGGCTGCCTATTGAAATGCAGTGCTGAAGGAAACTTATAACTGTTGATAGAACTTATATTTTATGTGAAAACTGCCCACCTAACATGACACTTTGTTCTATGTACCTATGTATATAATTTTTTTTTTAAGTATTAATATCCATTGTTTAGCACCCATATTACAGGCTAAATGCTTAGTTTAGGACTAGATTGCACTGTGTGAATGTCAGTGAATATTTCTATATCTAGTTTTCCTAGCTTACAGTGCCCTCTTCACAAGACTATATCTGGCACTGAGGTGGAGTGGATACCTACATGATGACTATTGAACCTGCCTCCTAGTAATGTGTATGTGCTAAGTGTACAATAAAATTTCATTGCCTCATGGTGTTGTAAAACATTCTTCATACAATAATCTAGCATTACAATAGTTCATAAGTTTTTATTTTATCTATGTACTAACAAATATGGATGTATTCGCAAGATAAATCTGAAATAAATAAAATTATTATTATTACATAGCATTCTCACCTGTTTTTTTCCTGTTTAAATTAAATGGCCACCTGTCACCAGCAATAGTCCAGTGTGACTGTTCATACAAAAACTATCTTTTGATTTTTTAGTCTGAACAAACTCTTAACGACCTCCCTTGAATAGATGCCGTGTTTTGTGGTTTTTAATTATTTTTCGAAATTTCAGGGTAATATACCTACCTAACCAGTAAATTCAAATTCTTTATGGTAATTTTAGGTATTAACTGTCTAAGCTTGGCAGGTTATATACCGATCATACGTAATGGCCGGCCAAACTGCGAATTTGCCCAACATATTGGTTAAAAGGCCTGACACCCTGCATTGTTAGAAATTTTAATTAATTCAGGAAAAGTCTTACGACCAAAAGACGAGTCTGACATCGTAAATTTTGCCCGGACAGGCAGTCGAAAAGCCTGACTATCCAGCTTCATCCGCACGCCTGGTAACATACCTGTATCAACTACTCATCCATTTTTATTGTCTTGATCCTCACTAAACAAGTTCCCGTCCAGATTTGAACAGTTAATTTGTATGGTCCTTTATTCCGAGCATATAAATCTCAATGCCTACGAGAACAAGCTAACAAGGATATTGAATTGCTATCGCCATATTTGCAAGTAGATTGGACATTATTGAGACGTTTCCTGGCGTGGTTTTGTACCTATGTATAGTGTGGTTATAACAGTTATATGTTTCCATATGTAGTATTGTGGATTGCTCCTACGCGTACTAGTAATGATATCGGGTGTTTGGTTACATGTTCTTATAAAGGTCGCCATTTGTATTTTAATGTCTCGGGTTTGTGTTCTCTTATTGGTTTAATTTTATAGTATTTTTTTGTTACTTGAAATAGGTGAGATTGAATTTATAGATACGTATTTGGTTAGATTACTTTAGGTTAATGACGTGAAATTTTACAATTTTTGGAAATAAAATCGCTACGATACGAAAGGAATTCTGTATCTAATATTTCTTAACAAAAAGAAAACTAAGAAAGATGCTTTCATTTTCTGTCTGACGTATACTACTGTTGGCTCTATTAGGGCCTTTTCAGCTTCACCGAGAAATTCTATAAATATTTCTTAGACAAATTTTTTCCTTAGTTTGTTTTCATTAATGCTCAAATACAATGCCGTCCTAGTCTCATAGACAGCATTCAATTTTGTATGACTCATTCCAGTTCTCAAAACATTAGGAAAGGGATGAATCAAATTCAGTGTAATGCAAAATTACAGTATTGACTCATTCTGTTTAAATAGTCTTCTTGTTTGAAGTAGGTTATGTCTAGTAAATGGACAAACAAACCGATTAATGTATGGGTTTTATAGTACCGCATGGAGGTCCATAATTTGGTTTGTACCTATTAAAAAATGTATGATATTTTGTAAATCATTGTAATAAAGACGTAATTTAAACCGTCTAAACTTGAAGCTCAGACTGCAGATATGGTGTTCAGTAGTGCTTTATCAGATGATAGTTATTCGTCTGACCCTTGATAACTAGAGCTATAATAAATCTAGGTACTGTCATATTTATTATAGTTCCAGTAATAGAGCAGAATTAATCGGGTCTGTATACTGTTTATTCCAATTCGTTACATACTTGATAGCACTTATTTTTGTAATAAAAACTTGACGATAATACGAGTAAGTTTGTCCCCAGGAATCATCATGATCTATTTGATTGATGTCGATCCCTTTACCTTGTTATAATAATAAAGATGTTTAGTTGTTATTGTATAGTATTTATACAATTAATAATTTCACAATATTTTCTTTTTAAATTTAAGACACCTCAAATGTTTTATTCTGTAGTTATATACCGTACAATTTACGTTTATACGAATCTAGTATGACACGAATACCCGGCTATCATTTAAGGTCATCTGGTTTTGCAATTTTCCTGGATATCATTGTTACTTTCACTCGTTATAATAATAGTCTATAGCTTGTAGATTATAGTCTCCTATAAAATATAAAAATCTTAATAGTAATAATTCACTTTATTTTTTTATGCCATGGGCAACGAAGGAATTAGCAGATATGCCATTGAGTTATCTACTCTTAAAATAATAATAAATATCTATCTATTCTTAATAAGTAATCAATAAATTATTTCCGAACTTCAAAGTTGGTTCACATTTTAGTATCAAATGCGCAGCTGCGTTCCTACTACCATACGGATATATATTGTTCTTCTAGACAATGTAGCATTAATATTCTTCGTCACCATGGAGGACGAAGGAACCGTAACAATAAATTATATGCTAATGCACTTTCTGTTTTAATTACTAACTGTGCGAGCTTGGAACTTATTTGGCAAGGAATCTCTGGTAATGAATTGCGAATTGTTTGCCTCTTTTGCTAAAGTTGGCCAGATTTATTGAATAGGTAACTTTGATAAGTGCTTGTAAAATTTAAACCTGACGTCAATAAGCATTACTCGCCATTTCTTTTCCTGGAAAATTTTCTCTGTCAAAAAAACAAACAGTGATGGTAAGTTTTAAAATTGCCCGATAGAAGCTGTGACATTTAATTATACTGCTTACAAACTGCATGTGCAATTTAGCATATTAACTAAGTTTGGAATGAAATTTATTTAGAAATATTGATAATGAGGTACGGCTTTACGGTAATTTGTCAAGTTACCGAGGTCAAAGAGAGCGTTCCAAAGAAAGATAATCGATTTAACCATGGTTTCAACTACGTGGACTTAAAATCACGTGCATACAATCATATTTTCTCAGGCTCTAAGGTAGAATCACCATTGGCCTTTCACTAAATATAATCTGGATTTTTTAACTATGTATCAATGATTTTCTTTATATATAAAGGTATATCTGCCACCCGTGCCTCAAAAACGAACCGCCAAAGAGAATACAGTTGTAGACTCTTTGTTTAGGTAAATGTACGCTCATTCGAAATATGTGTATGTGTGCTGTCGCTGCATTAGCAACACTTCGGTTGTTTTGTGAGCATATCACAAATCTATAATTTTTACAACATTGTATTCAGCCTTCCCATCGACCTTTCGCATATAATATAGACTAAGTGACTTACGAGAGCTATTGGAAGTTGGAACTAATCAACAGATAAACTTCCTTTGGATCACTTCAATAACTACCAACTTGAATAGTCTACCAGCCGATCCGGACCATCCTTGCTTTTTCATATTGCATTATATCTGTTCTAATTAATCGGGACGAGTTGTGTTGTGCTTTCGAGTAGAAACTCGGTTTTGTTTCAAAAGAAGTAATTATTCCATTTATGAATACAAGCGGCTGGCCGCTTTGATTACAAACAAAAAATACTATTTTTACTTCGCGACTAGGTCATAGAGTTCGTTGACCGCACTTAATTCGCATTCTTCGGACATTAACTGTCAACTGTTTGATGCATCTTAAAACTTTGGCATCATCCCTCCATTAGAGATGTCAAATTGTATGAGTTCTTCATAGTAGACACCTTTCGAAATTGTATTGGTATTCATAAATTAATCTTTAATTAACCCCTCCTTCGTTAATGTAGGCAGCAGGCGATTGATTTTCTATTGTCGCATTTTTTTAACAGCCAAGGACTTCACAGTGTCTTTATAAATTAAATAGTAACAATTAAGACCATTGTCCATGTGTTATCCATTATGATTTGGCGAATCAACATGAAACAATGTATTATTACTTATTATAAAATGCTAACTTTTCCCCCCGGATTCGCTCGCGATAAATTCGAGTTTACACGTTTCCCCTTACTTGGTTACGAAAACCGAATATTATTTTAACGCTGCTGTAGATAATATAACACGCTTTTAATCGATTCTATTTTGAAAACTGCGACAAGACCCATATAAAATTTCTCTCCCTCTCTTTTACTTTACCAACAACCTTTCACGAGTCGCCCGTTTCACGGGTCCATCGCGACACTAGGCTAAGAAATCCTTTGCCTAAAACATATTACACTTGGCCGTGGTTACTAGACAAATTGTTTGGCGTATCGATTTCAGGTCAGGGTTTATTGCTCCCGTTTGTACATAATAGTCTAGACTTATGGTAATCCCGTTTTTTTATTACGGTATTCGAGCATGGCGTGACTAATCACCTTATGATATTAGGCTGTGTCCATATAATGAACATATTTGCCGTTGGCATATTGTGTTTATGGTGGTTGTCTACCCAAAATGGCGACGGTAACATCTTTTTGTCTATGCCTACATGTTTTTTTATTATAATACTCCATACTTAGTACATTACATTATTAACAATTATTTTGAGTTTTTAGCTACCGATCTTAACGTGTATTATTGAGTAGTTTTAAGTTGGTGTGTTTAAAAAAACATGCGTTTTTGCCGCAGTACTCCTGCTAGCAATTTTTTCACGCTTCAGATGTTCTACTGGGCCTTTAAGCATTTGAACGCTAGAAATACCATTGGGCCTCATGAACATATTTTAATTTTGTCTTACACTCCCTGAATTTCCCAGGTTATATGAAGTCCCAGAGTGAGACTTAGTAAATTTAGGGCGTTGCAGGGAAGGCTAGGTAGCCATGTATGTTTGTGGGCAATCCGGTACGTGTCGGTAACACGAATACGGACTGGTTGAACCTGGTGGCGACGATAGTCTCCGACTTGACCAATTCATTGAAAATTCTGGAATAACCCTCTTCCTGTGCTATCATTAACGTTGGGGTGAAATGTGAATTACCTGCACGCGTACTACACTACATTACGTATTTATCATGTAATTTGTAAACACTTTGATGGTTCAAATTGTTTTCTATAATACCGTGCTTGGCTGTTCCTGTGACTTCGTTCGCGTGGAAAATAATTGTAATTTAACCGTTTTTGTATCAGTTATAATAATAAATATCTACAGACATTCGCACAGCGCCATCTAGCCGTCCCGTTAAGCGTGTAGCTTGTATTACGGGTACTAAACTACTGATAATCATACTTATATATTTTTTGTAAATACATACATGTTATACATATTAAACACCCAGACCTATACACAGACAAGTTCATGCACACAAATGTTTGTACTGACGGGGATCGAACCCGGAACCCTTGGTGTAGTAGCCGACGTCTCTACCATTACACCAAATGAATCGTCAACAATATACATTTTATATGGCCTGTATAACAATGCAAAGTACTGCCATTTTTTACGAGAAAATTCTGTACACCCACATGAAGGAGCCTAAAAGAAAGTAGGCAGCTTATCTCCAAAAGGATGACATCATAAAGTGAAAGTCCGCATTATAGTTTTCAGATGTCACTACACATGGCGCTAAGACCAATTCACTTTGTAACAATGCATTTTATTTGAGGCATTCAATTATTTTATTTAATACTGTACTTTTTCATTATTTTTCTTTTTTCTTATTAATCATTTATTTTTAATTTAGTCTTTAATACAAACTTAGCGTTAAAACAAGGGTCAGATGAATTAACTAGCAAGCCTGTTTGTTAATAAATCGGTTAACTTATCTACTTTATTGTAATTTAAAAAAACAATGTTTGTATGGCAGTTTGGTTTCAGATAGAATTTTAAACAAAATTCTTCCCAGAATTACTGTGATCTAATGTAAGACCCCTGAGCTATTTTGAAGTACTATACGTACATTAACAAAATGCCTTATAAGTTCTTAATTTGACTAGTACTATGTGACCCCCCCTGGCGCCTAACCTGGATCCGCCCTTGCCTTACATCTGTTGTCTCGGAAGACAGGCCCAGGGTATTGTTGACGGAAGATAATGTCTACCTAATGTTTCCTTCAAAACTGCAACTGTTATGGTCAGGCGTGTCATGGAGATAAGACCATGTAAGCGAATTGACCTTCCCGTGAAAAAAGGATTATAAGCCCAGCTGATAAAAAATGCCAATAGAGGAATTAAACCAAACCGGTGGTAGCTTCATTTGACATTCATAAGTGTTCATGGACCTAAATTGAATAGACATTGTTTTGAAAGGGAGTCTAATGTAAGATTAATTGTAATTCATGTAAACCATTTTGTAAGTTAATCGTCGGCTGACATGCCCCCTATCTCTGACCTGGATTTTTGGCCTGATTGATGGCGTCGTCAGTTTTAATGTTTTTTCTGTCAATGAATCACTTTAGTTGACGGAACATTATTGTACGATAGAGTCGTTTGTGGTATTCAGTACCGGTTGGCGGTTTTTATTGCTTGAATAGCAATAGTTTATACTGTCAATCAATTGTTATTTCTACGTATGTTGGAAGTTATTGCCCGTGAACAATCGAGGATTTTATGTATATTTTTAACTTTAAAGCATAATATCGTAAAAGAAAGATATTGAGACGTCAAAAGTATCTTAACTAAAGCTTAATTTTATTGAAGCATTACCAATAAAATCTTTACTATCAATCATTACATTGACACATCAATGACTACATAGACAAAGACAACAACAGGGTTTTCAAACTTTTTTAATACTCATAGACGCCAGGAAATAACAGGAAAATTTGCTTTGTTTGCAGAATACAACAATGACTTCGACACCGTTCAACGTTGGTCTCACGGACAACACGAGGCTGTCCAGCCGGGTGCTCCGCCCCCCCGGCGGCGGTCACACTGACATCTTCGGCGGGGAAGCCGAGCAGCCTCGCGGCAGACGGCCCGCGCCTTCTGTACTCGCTGCTGCTGCTGGTAAGCATGCTACACCCTGATTCTTCACACTGCCATACTGGGCAAGCTTGGGGCGCTTGCCCCACCCTGGTTCTTACATATTTAAACAAAATAAAACACCGGGGGAGGTGGGCGAGGAATAGGTTCACTGTTGCCCCACCCTGATAGACAGTACAAGAGTTTAGAGCGTAGTCCGAGAAAGAAAGACTGCGAGATCTTTGCTCTGTCTGGACGTATAGGTTTTAAATCCCGTGGAGATCGCACACGGACAGTCACCTTGTGCAAAGTTACGACATTGCAGAATCACCTGATGCCTGAATAGAAAACATAACTGTTATTGCGTAAGAAATACGCTACGCCGGCTGACCGGACCACTGCCATTTCAACGTGCTGAACTATGCTTGCAAAATATTTACATCATCAGCTCATCAAACGTCCCACCGAGGGGCACGAGCCAGTCCGTACAGTGTGATTAGGCCTTAGTCGTCCACGCGGGCCCAGTGCGGGTTGGACGACTTCACGCACAACCTTTGAATCTTTTCGCAGGTTTCCTTACGATGTTTTCCTTCACCGTAAGAGCGTCGAATAACGTACAATATTTTTTCGAAAACACATTACGTGGCGGGATTTGAACCTCAGCCCTCCCGGTAGGAGGGCAACAGTCCACATCATAGAACTACCGACACTCGCACACTATTTACATTTTTTTTTCATTTTTCCAGCGCAAGCAGAAGAAGCCGCTAAAGCTACTAATGCAACCAATGGTACAGCGGAGCCCGCGCAGCCCGCCCCTGCCTCCCCACCGGCTCCAACTTCCCAGTAGCCCCACCACTCCAGAAACAAAATGGCCAGCACACCCCTGATGCCAAGCCCGAACCAGCTCAGCCCCAAACACCACCAGAGCCAAAGGTCGACAAGATCGACAGTCCCCGCAAACCGGAGATTCAGGCTGAACCAGCTAAAGTGGAGCCTCCGAGACGTGTACGCGTTCCACCAGGCGGTTTCTCGTCAGGGCTTTGGTAAAAATGCTCCCGGCTACCAATAACTTTCACTAGATGGCGTTACAGTTTGCTTTGATTGCGCAAATCTTGTAGTGAAATGAAATTTCACAATGCCCAATTTTGCAAGCCCGATCCTACAATTGATCTTCTATAAGGATAGTGAACTATTATACAGGGTACAATATTGTGCGTAATATACATCTGTTAGAGTAGCATGAGCTTACAGAAACTAATCGCAAATTTAAAGATCATGAATATAATATGATATTTGTAGTTCATTTCAAGGTAGCAAAAGAATTCCACTTAGCAATGATGTTTTTTAGTTACATATAGTAAGATAACAGTAGCGCCCTCTAGTGTCCTTTTCCGGTACTGCCGTGCACTAGCTAAAACTCCGTTAACCGACGAACACATTTTTTCAATATAAAAGTGAAAAAATCTTTTTCACGGTAAACAACTTCCGATAAGGCATCTTTTGTGTTGCTATTAATATATCTCCATAAATATATTGTTAGGGATTTTGCATGTAAACCATCACTAACAGTGTGTATAACAATGATGTAAAAAGTATAGATTCGTAATATGCTCACAAAACAGCTGAAAAAAGGGTTTCCGAATGCAGCGACAGCACACATACACATCTCGAATGAGCGTTTGTTTACCTAAACAAAGAGCCTCAACTGTATTCTCTTTGGCGGATCGTTTTTGAGGCACGGATGGCGTATCTACTTTTATACTATATATAGAACATTAGTGTATACTCGTGCACAATTTAATTTACTTATCAGCCGAACTTAAAATTGCGTCGGTTGATGGCGTCTTAGCCAGTGTGCGGCAGGGTAGTCCTCATTGTTTATGTAGGTATAAGATTCTCGCTGGGACCAGTCAATTAGGTTAACATTGGTTGTAATATTCGTCGTGCCTTTGTTGTTGAATGCTATATGCTTTATTTGGTTATAGATATTGGACAAACTGGTCCCATGCTGGTTTCCTTAGCGCATGTGTAAGTCGATGTACTTTATATCCTCGCAGAAGGCAATTTATTTACTGTAATGTATCGCGGCCTGTGTATTATTTACTTGGATAGGAGATTATTTTTTTTATTTTACTCTTAACGGTTTAGCTTGTGTCAAAGTGGGCGATTCGCTGGCCAAAAACTCTCTATTAATGTTTTAACTATTTGTCACAATTGGTAAATATTGTATGAACCTATAAAGGGTTCATACAAATATCAGATCTCGACTGCATCATTTACAATTAAGGACCGCATTATATAAATATAGTCCTTGTAGGTTTTCAATTAAATTTCAACAAAAAAAAATCTTTTAAATCACAAGTTATAAGTATACGTTCATTGTTTTGATACTATATTGATTAGTATACACTCTTCTAGTAGTTTCTAGAGCTTTGAAAGTCTGATTGGAAAAGACTTCATATAATAAAATTATGCTTACCTATTTTAATGTTGACTGAAATGTGCCTGTTCAGATGTACTTAACGTTTGTCTCAATTAGCATTTGGATATTTTGCATTAGTGTTTTTATTATGAATAATAACATTTTGTATGCCTTTGCTGGCAATGATGCGATTATGTATATTGATAACTGTATTTTTATATGAATTACAATACATTATGATTAATATTAATTGCTGTTTTATTTCGTTTCTGATTAAACCTTAATTCGTGTGCGTTACCCTAGCAGGAAAGTATGTCCTAGAGTGATATGAGTGGTACCAATGTTTTGTGCTCAATTTACTATATATGTGCGCCAAATATTATATATGTGCATCCAGCCGTTTTGGAATAAATCGAAAAAAAACAGTTCCTGCTATAGGTAACGTTCGGTAAAGTTTTTCTAGCAGGAAAATTTTTAACAAAACATCGGAGAGAAAAAAATTAGTCCGTTAGAAAGCTTATGTTGTGCATGAATGTGCGCCAAAATTATATATGTGCGCCTTCAGGTGTTTGAAATATTCAACTTTTTAATCTTCTTGCTAGGGTAACGTTTTACAAAATCGCATATCTCGAAAACTATGCATGTGCGTTTATGAAAAAAATTGCATAAATAGCTCTTACATGTGCCAATATGTGCCGGAATTTTGAACAAGAAAAAAAACTTAGATTTTAACTTATAGCGATTTTTAAGAAATTAGAAAAAAAAATGTAGCCTCTTTATAAAAAGACCGATAAGCTCTTAAAAAAATGCATTTGATCCGTCTTGAGACGCAGATTATGTGCAGCAAGTTTCAATAGTGCACATTCATTAGTTGTTGAGTAATATGAGAAAAACTAAACAAAACCTATCATGAGTTTGACGTTCACATACAAGAAACTGGTTCAATCTAAGATGAGCGAGTGTAAACCATGATTATGTGCATATTGTCAACTAATTGTGAAAATTTTCAGCTTAAAATGTTCCGTATTTAAAAAGATATAAACAAAAAACAAATATAATAAAATACCATCGATTATCCGACCACATTGGAATGACTACTAAAAAGCGACGGTTCAATATGTATCGATAGCCTTCTTAAATTTACACATCAACCTATTGACACGTCTTGTGCCTAAGTACAGTAAAATAAAAAGTGATACTTATTAATTTTAGAAAACATATTTCCATATTTTTTATAAATTTCATAAAACATTGGGTAGTACAAATGGAAATAATGTATTGAAAACAATATAAAAAACGAAATTTTAGTGTGAGAATGTGCTTTAAAGTTATTATGCTTAGTTAATTATGTTCGTTTTTTTTCTTCTCACATAAACTCCACACGACTTGCACAATTATTTTAGTACTTCACTTCATTCTTTTTTTGTAGAGTTGAGGTATTATTGATCACCGTCACACAATAAAACTCTATAATAATTTGAAGATAAGCGTGACACCATTTAAAGTAAAAGTAACCATCAATGGACTATGTATTAACTCTGGCCGCGCACCAGCTATGACATAATACGTATTGCTTGTAGCAAAAAGGACAGGTAACTGAGGTATTAATTAGAGGGAGACAGATATGTAAACAGTACTCCATCTTGAATAATGCAAAGGCTTTTTACTACAATTGCACGTGTTGGCTTCTGAAAATTATAACGGTCGGTTGTATTTTGTTTTATATAAAAAAATACTATTTGGCAGAGTAAAAAAATATTAATCATATCAATCGTGTAAGTTTTGTAAGAAATTTGTGTAGAGGTCAGAGACCTATGTCCAGCAGTGGACTGCAATAGGTTGAAGAGAGACCCACGTCAATGTAACTGAGGCAAGGAAGTAGTTTGTTGTCAATAAAAAGTAGGTTCTATAAAATCTATCTATAAAGTAGCTAAGTTGGCAACACTGTGCGATATGCCGGACAGTGCAATAGCGAGCTAGTCTATGTGACGTGCATAACAGTCATCACATCACACTCTGCAGATCGCATAATGAAATAAGAAATTGCAAATTATTCCTGAGACAAATATTATTTTATAAATGACTAAATTACTCTGTGCTTTATTGTGATTACTATGCTCATTGACTGGAAAATGAATGTGATTTTAGGTAATACTGATTTGATAATACCAAAGTATATATTTGAAACTATTTCTGTGTACATTTTTAGGTAGGTATATTATATGTGATTCAGTGCCTTAATTAAATAAAATATATATAAATATTTTAATTCTCACATCCAAAGGTTATTATAAGAAATAACATGCATGCATTTCAATATTACGAGTATATTTAAGTGTTACTTTTTTGTTTCTATAAATTGGTTTTAATTAAAAAATAATGTGATTTTAGTTATTTTTTTTACTTCACTGGGTCTCCACAAACCTAAATAATTTCTGTACGAGATTTAATAGTTATAACATATTAATATTTTTTTAAAAGGCTATTCAAAATAATTATATTAAAAAGTTAATTTTGTACGAAATTTAAACATAAGTTACAATAGTAATATTTGCATGAACCCAAATTTACCAAAAAACTTTCTAACGCGACTGTACGACGGCTACAGAGGTATTAAGCGTTCATTACCGAAGGCCATCGATACATATCGAACCGTCGCTTTTTAGTAGTCATTCCAATTTGGTCGGATAATCGACCGTATTTTATTTATTTGATTTTTGTTTATATCTTTTAAATACGGAACATTTTAAGCTGAAAATTTTCACAATTTAGTTGACAATATGCACATAATCATGGTTTACACTCGCTCATCTTAGATTGAACCAGTTTCTTGTATGTGAACGTCAAACTCATGATAGGTTTTTTGTTTAGTTTTTCTCATATTACAACAACTAATGAATGTGCACTATTGAAACTTGCTGCACATAATCTGCGTCTCAAGACGGATCAAATGCATTTTTTATGAGCTTATCGGTCTTTTTATAAAGAGGCTACATTTTTTTTTCTAATTTCTTAAAAAATCGCTATAACTTAAAATCTAAGTTTTTTTCTTGTTCAAAATTCCGGCACATATTGGCACATGTAAGAGCTATTTATGCAATTTTTTCATAAACGCACATGCAATAGTTTTCGAGATATGCGATTTTGTAAACGTTACCCTAGCAGGAAGATTAAAAAGTTGAATATTTCAAAAACCTGAAGGCGCACATATATAATTTTGGCGCACATTCATGCACAAACATAAGCTTTCTAACGGACTAATTATTTTTCTCTCCGATGTTTTGTTAAAAATTTTCCTGCTAGAAAAACTTTACCCTAGCAGGAACTGTTTTTTTCGATTTATTCCAAAACGGCTGGATGCACATATATAATATTTGGCGCACATATATAGTAAATTGAGCACAAAACATTGGTACCACTCATATCACTCTAGGACATACTTTCCTGCTAGGGTAACGCACACACTTAATTCAAGCAAGTAAGGGTATCTTCTAAGCCCTAAGTTATCTAGTCATCTAAGGTATTTAGGCACAATAGGTTATTAACCTAAGGAACACCGGGTAACTTAACTACATGAGTAACTCTTTTTATTATGTCACATTATTTTATTTGTAGAATACATAAAGGAGCATTACATACGATAAGATACTTCTTCGACAGATATCCATCGCGAGCGGACGTTATTACTTGACAGTCGTGGCTTTTAATTGTTGGTAAAATTTTATTTTCCTGTTTTGGGTCCTCAATGTTTTTCTCCAGGCCATAGATATAGGATAGTAATGGTTCCTAGCTCCAGGCCAACCATTTTTTTAATACTTAACATGAGTTCATAACATTGATCCAATTATATGTATTTACTGCAAAGAAATGTTATACGTAAGTAAGTTTTAACCCGTTCTATACACACACAAAGATGCAGTTTGAGGTTTTTAGGGTAGGATAGGATACCTCCTAGCACCTCCTACCGGAAGGTGCTGTGGTCCAACTATTTTGAATGTTGGACAACTGCCCCCAGTAAAAGCCCATGGTCCAACTAGTTGGACTAAGCAATTGGACCACTGCCCCGCACTGCAAGATCCCACTTAAATCCTACATCTGTTTCTTTTATTTTGATTAGATGACTCAGAGAGTTAAATTTATTTCGAGGATTAAATTAATGTTGAGGAAGTATTCAATTGATTAGTGATTGGTTGCCTTAAAAAGTATTTCTAAATACCTGTAATCCTTTATGGTCTCATCTCAAAATTAAGAAAATATAAATAACTTAAACGTCAACGCTCTTGTCAAATAAGATGGAGTAACCAACAAGAAAATGTTTCTCGATTCGCAAATTAAATCACATACCATGGCTTTCTAACATTACAATGGGATTTCATGAATTCAAACAAAACATATCAACATCTTTAGAATATTTTTGTTTGCATCGCTGATCATATGTTAGTATGTGCCTATTGTTACTATATACCTATTGTTACTATGTGCATGTGGATTGAGTGATCCACGCTTCAATTATTCCTAAGATGGATCCAATAAGATGGCTTTAAACAATCCTCATCATCATTACAGCCTAAAAGTTCACTGATGAACGAAGGCCTCCCCTAATGTTTTCCAGGAGGACCGATTCCTATCAGTTGATACCCATATGCTACCCGCCAGCTAACCCAGGTTTCCCAATACGTGGACGCCACTCAAGAACCTTTCCGCCCCATCGGTTCTACGCACTATGTGCACTGCCCACTGCCACTTCAACATGCTAATCCTGTGAGCTATGTCGGTCACTCAATTTTTTTCAGGAACTATTTAAAAATATTTAGGAAAGTATGTCATATGGCTAAGTCGTTATTTTTGCGCGATAAAATCAAAGGGTCTTATAACAAAATTAAGACAACTTGGAATGTCATTAATAAAGAAGCTGGTAGGAGTAAGCCTCGTGATCATAACTTTACACTCAATATTGACAACGCTATTGTTAATAAAGAATCTGATGTAGTAAATGCGTTTGAAAAGTTTTTTGCCAATACTCCAACCGAAATTACTAAATCTTTAAACTCTAGTTCTTCTGCTGATAAGGCTCTCCCTACATCTAGTATTTCAGAACGTGTCCAGTCATTTAAGTTTAGTCATATTAATTCTAACACAATTGTCAAGACTTTTAAGGAGTTAAATATGAAAAACACTGAGGATCTGTGGGGAATATCAACAAATATAATTAAATCTATCATTGAGAGTTTAGGATATCATTTGTTGTTGATATGTTGTTATCCTAATTGTAGATATCTGACTCCAATTTGAGGTAGTTCGCTTGCTTAGGTGTTTCCAATGAAAGTCACGGTGAGTGTAGAGTAACAGTATAGAAGTATATTAGAAGTATATCAGAAGTACAATAAATATTGAAGTTTTATCAGACGCGCTATTTAGTGGTCCGCGGCTGCGGAGCGGCGAGCGATGACTGATCTACTGCAGCTGCAAAAGTATAGCACCCCAATTCATATTCCATTAAAGTATAGATGAATGCATATTTCCAAATTTAATGAAGTATAGTAAATTAATTCCATTATATAAATCTGGGGCCAAAAGTGATCCATCCAATTATAGACCAATTTCCATTCTACCGTCGCTTAGTAAAATTAAAAAAAAAAAATATTTAATCAATAAATTATCTTAATACAAATCAAATATTGCATAAAAATTGGGATTTTTTGTGACCTGTCAAAAGCATTTGACTGCGTCGATCATGAGACCTTACTTATCAAGTTAAGACATTACGGTGTATCAGATTGTTCAGTCTGAATATGTAAAATGGGAGACTATGTCTATGGATGCAATATTGACGGAGAGAGAGAGATTGTTCAGTAAAATACTTAAGTTATTTGACGGCAGAACTCAAAAGGTTTTGTAAACGGTTCTAGCTCTTCTGGTGGCCACTACGCATGGCGTGCCTCAGGGTTCTATATTGGGTCCTTTACTGTTTCTTTTATACATAAATGACCTTCCTTACCCATTGTCATAAACTTTCTGACATAGTACTATTTGCAGATGATACATCATTGCTTTTAACGTTAATAGAAAAAAAGAAACATTTGACGATGTAAATGGTGCTATCTCACAAGTAATGCATTGGTTTACAGTTAATAATTTATTGCTTAACACTAAAAAAACTAATTGTATAAAATTCTCATTACCTAATGTGAGGCAGGTCATCACCAGTATTAATTTGAATGACGAATGCTTAAAAATTGTTGATAGTACAAGGAATTACTATAGATTCAAAACTCCAGTGGGGACCTCATATTGAAGCTTTGGCAGGTAGACTTAGCTCAGCAGCGTATGCAGTTAGGAAAATAAGGCTCTTAACCGATATTGATACAGCAAGATTGGTTTATTTTAGTTATTTTCATAGTATAATGTCATATGGTCTTCTGTTGTGGGGCTCAGCTGCTGATATTAACACTATATTTGTACTTCAAAAAAGAGCCATCCGAGCCATTTATAACCTTAGACCACGTGATTCACTTCGGGAAGTATTTAAAAAAATCGATATTTTAACAGTAGCGTCTCAATACATTTACCATAATCTAGTTTATGTCCACAAAAATCTTCATTTGTTTGAAAAAAATTGTGACGTACATAACTTTAATACTAGGAACAAAAACAAACTTGCTGTCCCAAATCTTAGACTAAGTAAAGTAGGAAAATCATTTGTTGGAAGAGGCATAACATTCTTTAATAAAATACCACAAAATCTTGCCGAATTGCCTTTTCACCAGTTTAAATTAAAGATTAAAAAAACCCTCATGAAAAAAGGTTACTATACAATAGAAGAATATTTATCGGATAAAGATGTGTGGTCTTGCACTTAGTGTTCCAGTTACAAAATCTTTGTAATAAATTATTGTAAAGCTATGTGTAGGTAAATGACAAAACTGTAACCACTGATATAAAAAGATTAAAAGAGTAACTCGAGTTTCTTGCCGGCTCTTCTCGAAGATCCTACTTATTCCGAACCGGTGGTAGAGTCACAAAAAATATAATAATAATAACAATTGACGATTCAAAAGTATCTGTAACAGATTTATTTGAATAAAGATTTTTTTCTTTCTTTCTTACTGTAGTTTTCCTATGGATATCTTCGTTCCGGATCTTATTAATACGAATTAATCAAATGAGAGAGAGCGTCGGTGGCTCAATGGTGTGGACTGTCGCCCTCCTACCGGGAGGGCGGAGGTTCAAATCCCGCCACGTACCAATGTGTTTTCGAATTTTCGAAAATATATGTACGTTATCCGCGCTCTTACGGTGAAGGAAAAACATCGTGGAGGAAAACCTGCGCGCACGCCTGCGAAGAAATTCAAAGGTTGTGCGTGAAGTCGTCCAACCCGCACTGGGCCCGCGTGGACGACTAAGGCCTAATCATCCTACGGGTAGGCTAATGCCCCTCGGTGGGACGTTTAATGAGGCTGATGATGATGAATCAAATGAGAATAGGTTGTATGGTAACTAACTCGCATAGGGATTTCAGCAAACCATAGCCAAGTTTCCCGGTAGACACAAGCTGAAGTATGGAGGGCGGGGGGAGGCAATCTCGTCTGCTCGGACGGCTGTTGGGAAAGC
>PQWD01008049.1:0-20220 GCA_019425675.1 Leucinodes orbonalis
TACCAGAGCGCAGAAATTTTCGTCATCTAGTAAGATGTAATAAAAAACTTTAAATTCAAAATTTCAAGTCTGTAGGTCATTTAGTTCGACGTTAAGCGAAAGCAAAGTTTGCATTTTCGACAGATAGACACTCACTCACTCATGATCATCAAAATAGAACTAGTATTCCATTAACTCAGAGAGCTGAAATTCGGTACAGAGTTAGGGTTAATTGGTTACATAAAGGGAAAACTATAAAAACTTGGATAATCGAAGATCTGGAGTACCTGGTGACCCTGTTTAGATAAAAAAATCATCAAAATAGAACTAGTACTTCCCATTAACTCAGAGAGCTGAAATTTGGTACAGGGTTAGGGTTTAATGGCTACATAAAGGGAAAACTATAAACACTTGGATAATCGAATATCTGGAGTACTGGTGACCCTAATTAGATACATAAGCCAAACTTTAAGAGATCGACATACCGCCTTTAGACAATATATATTCAACATGGTGGGCCGCTTCATCCTATGTCAAAAATCGGGGGCACGCTAGTGCCCCGCCAAGTCCAGCGCGCTAGACCAATACAAACACATTCATGCACACATATATTTGTACTGCCGGGGATCGAACCTGAACCCATGGTGTAGTAGCCGACGTCTCAACCGTTACACCCAATGGGTCGTCCAATATTCCTTTCAAGTTACTACAAAACAAGTGAAATCCTATCAAAAACATTCTGTAAAAATCAAGCCAAGTCTCGATGGAGATTCTTGATTATCTCTAAAAAGTTATGAAATCAAGACAAAGACGTGCCAAGTCTAAGGTTCCTTACTGCGATTACTTTATTATTATGGTTAATGTTGTGTGACTTGGCCGTTGAACATTCTTTATACGTTAGTGGCTTTATCAAGCCTACAATTGACTGGTTATTGAATCACCGTTTTTCAAGTGGCAAAGATTTATCGTCAATAGGTTCTAGCGTTCTACGCTCTACTGTGGGATACGATCTTTTCTTGAAGGTAGGAACCTGTTATATTTGTCAGGAAATACTGCTGCTGGTAGGTCATTCCATATTAGCGAAGTACGTGGAATAAAATTGCGCATAAATCGAACTGTAGTCGAACGCGGTTGGCGTTCAAGATGATAAGGATGGAATTTCATCTTATGGCGGGTAGTCCGATGATGAACTCAGTAGCAGGTATCTGATCGAACAGTTCGTTGGAACACTCCCAAAATACATAGAGACTCGCAACATCTCTGCGCAAGACTAAAGAAAAGTGTTGGTGAACGCGGCGTAATGGCTCCTCTTACCTCATCAACGGTGTCTACGGAAGTCCAGTGTCAGGACTTCCTATGGTTGTTCTGACTACGCTGTGTAGGCTAACGTTTAGTGCGATTGCATAAATTAGAAATTATTTTTACTTAATTATGTTTAACAATGAATGTTGTGAATGTTATCAGAATAAATTTTACTTTTCTTTATTACGAGCTGATGATGATGAAATGTAGCTACAACTCCAACCAAAACGTTTATTATAATATTAATGTATTAGTATAATTGTAATGTTTCATCCTATAAGGTTTTCATTATTGTGCCCTTGCAGGGTTCATGTCATGTACCTACTGTCAAAATGTACAACTTATAAGTATGAATATTCTCTATCACACACACACGCACATACATACAAAAACACACACACACATTCATGCATGACTGCACAAGCACCTACGTATGCATGCACAGCTGCGGTTAGGTAAAATCACAACTTATGAAATAAAAACTCATTATTGGGCTAAAAAAAATAAAAATGGGCCTACCTCTCATGATCCAGGATGATATTATGTAAAAACAGTTCATATTATCAAAATAAACATTTATCTAAGTTCTATAGTTATTTATTAAAAAAGAGGATGCGAAATATTTGAAAACTCACGATTCCGGCGGCAAAGCAGACTTGTTATCCTTGGTCTGGGGACGGGAGTCGAACAGTAGCCATTTGATGACGTGAGCCTGGAGAGCGGACAGCAAAGACCTTGCCCCGTTTCTTGGAGCAGCCAAGCCGTAGGCTAATGGCTGATCAGGAGACCTCATGATCAGTGGAGTTCTAACCCATTCCCCTCGCGGTGCACACGCAGCTGTTCCAAAGCATATCATGCGAAGCTCCTGGAATCATTATTTGCTTACTAGAACTAAAATGTAACATTTTTTGTACAAATTGGTATGTCTAAAGTAAATTGCTCTTTGATATTATTGTTACAAAGTATTTATTTATTTAAACGACCCATCTGGTGTAATAGTTGAGACGTCAAACAATTGAATGCATGAACATATCTGTTTGTATTGGTCTGGGTGTTTTCTATGTATGTGTATGTATTTATAAAAAAAGTATTATATATATATGATTATCCGTTGTTTGATGGTCAGTTTGAGGGAAGATGACTCTGTGTCTGTGGATGGATGTAGAACCATCGCTCCAGGTAGTCAAAATATGAAAAATATCCTTACAATAGCCTTTTCCTCAGTTATGGGCTTCCCTCCTACCACAGCAGGTTTGACACCAGCTAACAGCTTGCTGCGAGCGTACAGCACTCTCTCTGTAAAGAACATTATATTTTCCATTTATTTTACAAGTGTACAGGATGGTCAAGACGCTCACCTGATGGTAAGTGATACGCCTGACCATAACAGAGCGGCATTGATAGGCAATTATTATTTTGCTATGCCGCACTTCGCCCGGCACCCGAGACAACAGTATCTTATATCCGGTAATTTCCGGTATTGTTAAATCAAAATCAAAATTCTTATTCAAATTAGGCTTACAAAAAGCACTTATGAACGTCAAAAAATATACAAAAATATAATAAAAAACAATTAAAAATACTAAACTAAAAATATGAATTTTGATGCTTTGAAAAAAAGCGCTTCAGTGGATTGGCCTGTTGAGAAAGAAGCACCCAAGAAAACTCAACAGTGTAGCCTTTTTTAAAAACAATTACTTAATGTAACAATATATCATAAACACTGAAATAGCTGAGCAATTTAAGACCAAGGATTTTTATCACATAAATATTCGTCAATAGTGTAGTACCCTTTTTTAGAAAGGTGGTTTTTTATTCTAGCTTTAAACATGTGTAAAGGTAACTCGACAATATTTTGCGGTACCTTATTGAAAAACTTTATACATCTTCCTATAAAAGATTTACCTACTTTATGTAGTCTCAAGTCCGGAACAGCAAGTTTTTTCTATTCCTAGTATTAAAATTGTGTGAGTCACAATTTTTTTAAAGGTATGATAGTATTTACGGACGTAAATTAAATTTTCATAAATATATTGTGATGCTACAGTCATTATATTTATTTCTTTAAAAAGTTCCTTAAGAGAGTCACGGGTCTAAGGTTGTAGATAAAACGAATAGCTCTTTTTTGTAGTACAAATATTGTATTAATGTCGGCAGCTGAACCCCACAACAGTAGACCATATGACATGACACTATGAAAATAACTGAAATAAACCAATCTTGCTGTTTCTACATCTGTCAAAAGCCTTATCTTCCTAACAGCATAAGCTGCCGAGCTAAGTCTACCAGCCAGTGATTCAATGTGAGGCCCCCATTGTAACTTTGAATCTAAAGTTATACCAAGAAATGCAGTGGAGTTTACAAGTTCCACTTGATCATTATTCAGAGTTATGTTGGTCTCGACCTGCCTTACATTGGGCATAGTGAATTTTATACATTTAGTTTTTTTTGCATTAAGTAAAAGATTATTAGCAGTAAACCAATGCATTACTTGAGACAGAGCTCTATTTACATCGTCAAAAGTCGCCTTACGTCTGTTAACATTAAAAATCAATGACGTATCATCAGCAAATAGAACTATATCCGAAAGGGACTTTATTAGAAATAATAGAGGGCCTAAAATTGAACCCTGGGGTACTCCCATGCGCAAAAGGGCACCATGCGACTTTGTGCCATTAATACAGACTTTTTGAACTCTTTCAGAGAGGTAAGATTCTACAAGACTCAATGAGCATTCTGATACACCGTAATGTCTCAACTTTAATAAAAGTGTTTTATGGTCGACGCAGTCAAAAGCTTTAGACAAATCGCAAAAAACTCCTATTGCATCATGTTTGTCCTCCCAGGCATCAAAAATATGCTTAATAAGTGCAATCCCAGCATCAGTAGTATTTTTATTTTTTGTGAAGCCAAACTGTTTCTCATGTAATAATTTGTTAACGTTAAAATGTGAAAGCAACTGATTGAATACAAAATGGATATTTATTTATGGTCTTAATAAGAATATAGACCCATGTGGTGTAATGGTCGAGACGTCGTCTACTATACCAAGGGTTCTGGGCTCGATCCCCGGGCAGTACAAACATTTGTGTGCTTGAACATGTCTGTTTGTAATGATCTGGGTGTTTTTATGAATAACGACATGAATGTGCTTCCAAACAAATTATACTTATGTTTATCAGTTGTTTAGTACCCTAACTACAAGCTCCTCGCTTAATATAGATGGCGCTGTGTGTGACTGTCTTTACAAATACAGATAACCAAAGGAGTTCTGTATATTGCTACAGACCGCATAACCACTAGAGAGTTTTTAGTGTATGACAATTTATCTCCTATAAAGAAAGCAGTTCTTGTCGATAATATAATAACCAAAGGTATAGTCTAGCAATTTTAATGAGAAAAGCTTAAGGTAAACGCCAATGAAACAAAACTCAAAGAAAATTTGATATAGTTTATAATAACAACGTGATTTGAAACTCAATAGGATTTTGTCAAAAACACCCACGCGTAAATGAAGTTGACCTTTAAGTTGGCAATCAATGGATTTATTTAAATAATATCAAAAGCCTGTACAGTTTGAGAGCTTATTGAAGAAAGAAAAGTATTGGTTTGTTGAGGTACGCGACTCTTGGAAAATTATGGAACTTTCATCGAAATTGTTTACGAATGTTGTCATCATTACATATTAATTTGAGAGAAATCTGTGAGCGTCGGTGGCTCAATGGTGTGGACTGTCGCCCTCCTACCGGGAGGGCTGAGGTTCAAATCCTGCCACGTACCAATGTGTTTTCGAATTTTCGAAAAATATATGTACGTTTTCCGATGCTCTTACGGTGAAGGAAAAACATCGTGAGGAAACCTGCGCATGCCTGCGAAGAGATTCAAAGGTTGTGCGTGAAGTTGTCCAACCCGCACTGGGCCCGCGTGGACGACTAACGCCTAACACCCTACACGGGTAGGCTCGTGCCCCTCGGTGGGGACATTTAATGAGCTGATGATGATGACATTAAGATTTTTTGCATACCTCTGTTTTGATTTAATCTTTTTTATTGTCCTTTGTGTTATTTCGTTATGTCACAGCCTTGGTACAAAATTATGATGATATTTTGACAAGATACGTTGAACACGTGCGAGAATTTTCAATAGAATAGTCACTTGTGTTGTGTTACTTCTTTATGTTAGATTTTACTATAATGATCCTTTACAAAATCATATGCAGGTAATAAACACAAGAACTTTGGTCATTTAAAAAGACAATATAAATTTTTTTGAGGAAAGTAATTGACCATCAACATAAACATACATATGTACTTAATAACAATTTAATATTGGAGATACCTATTTCAATTCTACATAACTACTATACAATTCCTACATTCGAGAAATCTCGAAATCTGTCGATTTCAGCACACCACATTGTTGGATCACAATACCGTTCAATTTTCCTTCAAAGGCTTGAGAAGTGTGTAGTGCAATATTAATAAGGAAAATGGGATTTCAAATTGATATTTGAATTTGTAAGTATAAAAGAGTAAAACCTAAAAAGAGCTTGAAAGAGTAAAAGCTTTGGTGAGATATGAAAAGTACAAATATTAAAATGCATATGTAAGTTAGTGGCCAAACCATATCAATGCTTTTGTATGGGGTGGGATTTAATTCGCAAAATGTATTACATATCAATATTTCAAATTATTGTTACGATTATCCACATATTTAATGATCAGTTATATTCATAAGTTATTAATTAAAGTACTAGTACGTAATATCAGTTTTGATTCAACGTCTGTGAATCGCCAAAATTTAAAAATAAATCATATTTTTAATATTAAGAATATTTAAAATCGCTTGAATGTTTTGATTCCATAGCGTGATTAAAGAAATGATGTAAAATACAATTTGTTTATTTCTCACCATAAAACAACAAAAATCAAAAATTTTGCACAATAAGCAAATGAGATAATGATGGGCTAACACCTAAACCAAGCAGCTGTTTTCAGGAGGGTTTCATAACAGCTGCAAACAACATAGCCCTCTGCGGCCAACAGCAGTAGTCAGTTACAAAAAAAAAACTTGGGCTTCTTGGGTTCGATAGTGTTTACCATCGATACGCTAGAAGAATACCTTAACCAAGATGGCTCATATTTTAAAGATTATCAGAATAATTACCAAAATTTCATACCACCACCAGATTATTTATTGAACAAACATTTAAAAATATATATGTATTTTGCTAAAATTAACACAAAGAAATATTTGTTAAAAAGTTTAAGCAACCAAATACAAAACGTCTGTACCATTCGTAGTAATAAAAAATTCGAACCGTAAAATTCCTCTTGCGACGTACCGAGAACACTCTTTTTGAGCATCACTGACAACTCTCGTATTATATTACTGCGAAATATCAACTATCGCTATTGTCGTTTTCCGTGACCCTTTGCTCAGCACTTCAATCCTTTAGACTCCGTACTTCAGCTCTGGACCAACTATAATGGTGTAGTTCCTCAAGCACTCTCGGAAAAATATGATGCTTTAGCTCGTTCGGCTATTTTTAGACACCACTTTGCGAATTCTGAACAAACTGAATGAGTTGATTGTTAATTTCAGCTAACATTCGATTTTCAAATTTTATTTTTAAAATTCAAATCACACAACGTTCTAAGTTATTAAACCCTTTTCGAATAATGTTAACGCAACTAAAAGAAACACGAAGTTTAAAAACTTTAAGTTCCTTTTTCAAAACTGTTTTCTATTTGTTTCTAAGCAATACTGAACCGAATGTTCTAGACTAACAGACAGTTGGGAACGGTGTGCTGGAAAACAAAACGACTTCCTACTACGGAAACGAAGTGTGAAATGTGGCCTGCATTACAAGTAATTCTCTTCGTGACTCGGGCTCGTCTATCGGATTGCAGATGCAATTGTTCATAGTGTTAGGTTCAGACTATTGTTTGTGAGAATCCAATATGGTTCGATTATTTAAAGCGCTTTGAAGCTTAACACTTATTATTGCTATACAACTCCATGCAGCTTTTAAAGCAAAAGCATTGCTTTGACAGGCAACATTCTTTATCGTACAAAATAAAATAAGTTATGCTACTCTCAAGCTTTAACATTTAATCTTTTATTAACTTCAGTGTAAGATATCATCCAACGGTACGATAAGAACTTGATCTTTTTTTATGTGATAATGCACAAGATGATCAAAACACTCACCTAATGGTAAAAGATACGCCTGAGCATGACAGAGCAGCATTGAAAGAGACCAACAACAGTTTTAAAGTTATTATTCTCCGTCAATGCCGTACTGCGCCCGACACCAGAGACACAGATGTTAGATCTCATATACCCGGTAGTTTAACTAGGCACAGTGTCCTCATCCCGAAACACAAAAGTGCATACCACTCCTGTTTCACGGGACGATGTCTGGCACTGTGGCGGTACCAACCTAGACGACTCAGTATCGAGTCTACCACCAAGTGAGAGAGTGCTATGCAATTTTGTTTTGAAAAACCTCTACAGCAGTAAAAAAAATATTGGATAAGAGAAACGATCTGTCGACTTTGGGGACGAGCGGTGGTGTTGACGGAAAATTATTACATTTGACACAGTATGCGAAGGCTTGTCCTCACAGTTCCACGTTATAAATTATACTATACTATTTCCTACTAGGTGTGCATATTACAACGTCTGAACCGATGATAGAGTCACAAAAAAATATGATAATAAAAACAATTGACGATTCAAAAGTATAATAAAGATTTTTCTTCTTCTTATATTATATAAAGTAAATAGTTGAACTCTATAGTTGACAATACTTTTTTAAAATTTTAGTAAGACAATTATTTTCTGAAAAAAAATTACCACTTTTTGTTTTTATGGTTCACGAGTGCTATCATCAGCAGTGTATAAGAGTTTTTCCACTAAAAACTTTATTACATTTTAATATGTACAGGTATTTTAAAATACAAAAATATCAATAACAAACCTAGGACCACGTACCTTCAATATGGGCAGGCGCCCCTTCACGTGATAATCGCAGCATGTCTAATGAGCTGTTAAAAATTGTTATAATTAAATTCAGTAATATCTCGTCACTGTTATTCTAATACTGTTCATAATTTAAAAAGTTTGGTTACAGTTAACTCTAGAACTGTAATTCTATTTCTTCCAATCGCTATTACACATCAGCCCATAGGCGTCAGACCGTCAACCAATCTAATTCTACTAAATCGAATATCACTCACAAATGTCCATCAAGCCTGCAATCAAATTTGCAAACAGAAGTGCGGTTAGCACAATCGAATATCGCCCTTATGTACCCAAGTTTAAGGTACTGGTGCACGAAGTTAAAGCTTGTGGGCACACGTCAAACCAGTGATGGTTGCTGTTGGAAAATGCACGTATTTGCAGGTAAATGCAGACAGAAACGATCGGCTACGTGCAGGTGATGTATGCAGTGTTCACGTGTTAAATAAAGATATGTGTGCAGTGGAAGCGCCGTATACCTTCGTGGCAGCCGTCGATTAATGTATCGGTCACGGTTCGAACAGCAATTCGAGTTCTTGAATTCGTCTGGCTGCATACGTCAATTGGCTATGTAGGAGTAATAGTTGACTAGGTTCTAGTTTCATAAATACTATGAGACGCTAAGTATAAAATTGAAATCATTTTTGTTGTGACAAAGTATACAGGAAGATCAGAACGCTCACCTGATGGCAGGTGTTATGCCTGACCATGACAGAACGGCATTGATTGAGACCAACAACTGATAAACAGTTATTATTCGCCATCAATGCCGCACTTCATCCGACAACAACAATCTGGTTAGGTCTCTACAGTGCCATCATCCTAAAACACAGAACTGCAAAACACTTCTATTTCACGGGACGATATCTACCACTGCGGTGGTACCTACCTAGACGACTCAGTATCGTGTCTAGCACCTAGTAAAATCAATCACAATATTATTTAAAATACAAATGGGGAAACGAAAGTTAGTTATTTGAGATACTACGAGTAAACAGAAATAGAAATATGAAATTTATTTAATAATTAGTTAAGAAACTTTAACTGAAAATTCTTTAGTTTATGCAAGCTCAATTTTAATTAAAAATGGTAATTTATATTTACACCCGAAAGTTGTTACGATAGTTATATAGCGCGAGAAAATCTAAGGGAGCCTATACTTTACAGTAGAATATCAGATATCACATATATTTTAATAATATCAAAGCTCTCAAGCGCTCTCTGGACAAGGGACTTGAAGAGCACTACTCGTAAGAAGCTAATCTTTATTTATTGTAATAATTGTAAGTATTTTTAACGTTATTTGCTATTTATACAAATGAATAAGAAAAATAGATTTGGCATAACTATAAGAATTTTTTATAGTTCTCATTTAAAATAACGTTATTATAAATAAATAAAACAATCAAACTAACGTAAAACACAGACCATGCAAAGATAAGCATACAATAAATGTCACGTCATCGTTTTACAAGGAACGATAACCTAAGTAATAAATCCAGCTACATTGCTTGGCGTTACATCACGTTTGGCAGATTAAAGACATGCCACCTTCCGACCTTATAGGAAATAATCTTTTTTTTAGATCCGACACTCGGGGGCGAAAGATATTCTGAACAGTTCAACTTTGTATTATTTTTTGTGTAAAGATATGCGGAAATCATTTGTGAATTGGCAGATTCTGAATAGTGTTTACGGTAATTTAGTTAATATCTTTTTATAAGAGTTGTGAGTTCCTGCAGTCGAATAGTAATAGAAGGCAAACCAGTATAGTAATAAAAGATAAATAAATAATAAATATCCATTGACATTGACACAGCGCCATCTAGCCAAGTTAAGCGTGAAGCCTGTTTATGGGTACTAAACAACGGATAATATACTTAAATCATTTTTTTTTTTGTTATAATACTATATACATAGAAACACCCAGACCATTACAAACATGTTCATGCACAATGTTTGTACTGCCCGGGGAACGAACCCGGAACTTGGTGTTGCAGCCGACCTCTCAACCGAACACCAAATGGGTCGTCAAAGATTTTACTTTAAAAGAAAGACCGAAATTGTTATTCTATGATGAATACAGTAGGTCTAGTCTTACAAAAAGGACTGGTCAAAACACTTAAAACATAGCTGGAAAGGAAATGTAGCAAATAAAGGAATAGCGACTGATTTCTTTTTCTGCGTCATTTTAAAAAGTTTTTAATTTAGCAAATGGTATACAAGTTAAGCTACTAGATATTGCCTTAAAGCTATAACTGAATTGAAATGATATCAAACTAATATGAACTATGACAATATGAAACAAATGTCGACAATCTAGTTTCTATTAATTAGGTTTAACTTGATTTTTAGATGCCGATGCCGAGGCAAAACTTTTCTCATTGTATTTGAAGTTTTATTTTGCGACTTGTGTTCTTGGTTTTCTTCTAAAGATGATATCGGATAATGAAACTTCGGAATAATCCGCACCTAGTGAAGGGCGCGAACTTGTTCGTGTGTGCCCGCAATAATGTGTGGTGGCCATATTTCAAAATGGCGTCGGGTTCGATTTTTAAAAAGAGCATTACTTGGCATTTGGAATTGTTGTCGAATCTGATTTATGTTGTTGACGTTCTAATCGTTGAATATCCAATGGGCATGCTTGAATTATTTGTAAGTTTTTAAGTTAAGAATAAACTCATATTGCACGGGTCATTGTTTTTATATAAACAATTTCGTAGGCTTGGTTTTAGAATGTACGCTATTTTGTTGTTTAGATGAAAAGAAATAATATATAAAATTCATTTTGAAATATCGTTTTCTCTCAAAAAATTTTTAAAGTTTTAATTATAATATATTTTTTATAGTTAAAGAATTGGGGAAATAACTTTTAGGTAATCATTAAAAGGGACGCACATTTAGTTAAGTACTCACCGCCCTTTTTCTTTTTCTCCGTCATTTTCCAAAATATTTTGTAGTCCTATGTATTTATAACGCTTGAAATTTTCAGCTTTATTAGGCGTCTACTAAGAATGCATTCAGACTGAGCCGATAACTTGGTCTTTAATTACAGTTAGTGTCGTTTCAAGAGTTGAGAATAAAGCGGATCACCGTATTAAAAAAAACATTTACGTAGAAAAGAGGGTGTTTAGTAATAATTATTTTTGTCATAATTAGAAACACACCGCAAATTAACAGACTTAAGTTGAATTAGTTACTCAACGTATCTCTACCTGATGATGAACATAAATATATATATATATACATGTCACACCTAACTTCGAGTGGAAATCCTTTATTCTCACACGAGACCTCTTTTGCATTTTGTTTTAAAGAAATCAAACCTTACAACATTAATGTTGCCAGATCCAGTGCAACAGGACTTGAACCATAGATAGCTTTCATAAAATATAGCTAAATAAAGGCTAGAACAGAATTGAATAGAAGACTTACTTCTAGTTTGAGCTATAGGAACTGGAAAGCATCTTTCACTAGTATAGTCTGATAATTCAATAGATCATTAAAGCATTATTCGTCCTCAGCGAGAGGCACTAGCAACAAAGGTTTAATAGGCTTAAGTCGTACACGCGGGCATAGTGTGGATTGGTTGACTTCACGTACAACCTTTGAATCTCGTTGCAGGCGTGCGCAGGTTTCCTTACGATATTTCCTTCACCGTAAGAGCGTCGGATAACATACGTATAAGTCGAAAAGACATTGGCACGTGGGGGTTTGAACCTACGCCCTCCAGATCGGAAGCCAACAGTTCACAGCAACGAGCCACCGACGCTCTCTTGTTTGCTTGATTATCATAACAAGTCAATTGTAAAATCAAAACGACGCATTTGTGATATTAGGCGTGAACCTTTGAATCATTCAGAAAAATGTAGTCCAGTAATATTACAAATGAGGTGATAGACAAGCATTTATTATTTTAAAATATTCCAGAAAAATACTTTCATAAAAACAGTATCAAATTGAAAACTTGCCTGCTATGACATAAAAAAATAATCATAGTTCGGCTTATACGACACCACCATATAAATGAGGTCAAGACTATTTTAAGATGGCCATTAAAAGCGTAAAATTCACGACGAAAAGCGTTTCTCTAATGTGATTTTTTATTTTCGCATTTTAAATTAGGGCATAAGGAGCCATTTCGCTGTAGGAGGCAATTACAGAATTCCACTCCGATCTTGAATTGTCTACTGTTTCTTTAATTCACCGTTCCATATTTTTATTGAGTGAGCATCAGCTTAAAAAATAACTAACAGCAATACAGTTCTGATAACTTCTGAAGTAGTCTGACGTAGGAGATATTTAAACAGTTTAACGAAAAGTTATAATAAACAAGAATAAAAGGAACGAATGAAAATAAGTAGAAGTTGAAAGTAAGCTTTTCTTAATTGCAGTATCAAATATTGTCTATGATTATAAGCCCACTGAAAATCTCCAAACAAAACGAAATTGTACCTAATTCAAAAAGGTGTGGATATTTTCTAAGTAAACAAAGGGCACTTTTGAGTCCTTTTGCATCAAAAAGACGATTCAATTAATGATTCAGTAACTTTAGTACAGTGGGGGTTGAGTAAGTGATTGATTGAGTTTATTAAGAATTCAGGGACTTTGCTGAATGCATCAAAATACTTAAGGAAAGTCCTTGTTTATTTCGGAAAGGTTTATTCAAATAAATGAAATCGGTATTCTTATCCGCTCGATCGATAGCGCGCGTAAACAATAGATTACTTTATTGTATCTTATAAGTTTACACCCGTGCTATGTTCGAGCGACTAATCAAATAGCGCCTTGCAAAATTATAAAAAATGAATACATCAATCCCGAAGAGATTAAATAGAAAGTCAAAGTCCCACATATAATTAAAGGAATAGTATTGAAATACATATAACTAGTGTTAGACGGAAAAGAAACGACCAACGCTATCAATCAATTGAATAGTGAGGTCACGTCACTAATATCTCTCTCTTGACATTAGCATTGTACGCGGGAACAATCGTAATGTCATATTTAGATTTAATAATTCATGTTATTTAAACAAATAATTCATTTATACTAAGAATATGGAATTCTGCTTTTAGACAAAAAACATTCCTACACCACATTTACTCTTCCAGCCAATGGTACTTGTCCGTGACACGAGACTCCCAACTTTATTCATTTGTACCCTTACGTGCAGACACGGGACGTTTTATACATTTGAGGTGACGTGAAGACAGTCTGTAAATGTCTTTTAATATTAAGTGAACTCAAAGGACAGTGCAGTTTGTAAGAGCTTTTGTGTGGTCATTGCACCGAATGAATTCCTATTATTGAAGTTGCTTTTATATGATTTTGAATAATTTTAATGTTTCAAGCGACTTGTGATGAGTTTCTTTAAATGTGTGAACTTTTGGATTTTGAGCGTTCAATGATGATGGTTTTCACAGCTTCACCGAGAAAGTTAAATTCGTTATTACATTTCCTACATTTTATTTGGGCTCAAAAGTGTCATTAAACTGTAAAAATTAGAGGAGACAGAAAATATTCAAAGTCTGTTGGTGAATCGCTTACAGACTATACCTTGCGCCGGACAGTAAAATGCGCTGTTATGCATTCATCAAACTAATTGACAAGATAAGCAGTAGGATTCAAAGCGGAAATCTTAGCGTGTTTGATATTTTGACTGAAATATTGTGGGCGAGCGGTTCTGTTTTACAATTTCGTTGGTCTTGTTAAAAGTAGAAGGAGAAACTAAATATTTATCAATATTGGAGCTCAGCTAATATAGAAATGAATGTTTTTTTTATTTAAAAAATAACAGGACGATTAGGACGCTCATGTGATGGTAAGTGATATATCTGACCATGACAGAGTGACATTTATTAAGACCAACAACTAATAGACAGTTATTATTCTCCATTGATGCACTGCGCCTGTCACCCGAAACAACAGATGTTAGGACTCCTTTACCCGGTAATTTTACTAGTTATAGTGCCGTCATCCCGAAACACAGAAGTGCAAAATTCCATTCCATTTCACAGGAGAATATCTGGCACTGCGGTGGTACCGACCTAGATGACTCAGTACCGAGACTAGTAGTGTAGCCTAATAGTATATTTTTTTATAATTTTGTAAAAAATTATAAGAGAATCGCGTCTCGGTGGCTCAATGGTGCGAAATGTTACCCTTTTACCGGGAGGGCTGAGATTTAGATCCCGCCATGTACCAATATTTTTTTTGAATTTTCGGAATAATATGTACGTTATCTGACGCTCTTCTGGTGAAGGAAAAGTTCTTCGTTAGGAAACCTGCGCACGCCTTCGAAGAGATTCAAAGGTTATACGTTAAAATCTGATGATAATAGCTGTTTATATCACTAGATACACGAGTAATATATAAAATGTGTCAATTTCAATTGAAATTTCAAACTTTTCCATATATCATTGAGATGAAACAAAGTTTGTTATGACTTGTGTTGTTGTGTATGACTTCCACAGTTTAAATGCTTCCTATTAAATAAATTTAACCTGAATTCACAAAAGTATTGTGCGTTGTACGTCAATTTGGTGAAGCAAGTATCAAGACTAGTGGGTTTTTAACAATGGCGCACTCTTCAAGCATTTATTTTGAAGTTTAAAAATATAATAGATGGAAAAGAACCATCATTGCCGGTGATTAAACTCTTTGTAATATAAAACCGCCTAACTATACTGCCATAATAGGCTGTAGTGCAAACATACAGCCTTTGTTATTATTTCTTCCACACTCTAGTTTTTGTTAGGAAATGAAGTTATCGTTAAAGCTGTTTTCACAATATACGATAAGCGAATTATAATAGCTTCAAAAATCTAAGGCAATGTTATCCGCTTCTGTAAAATATGTGTAGCTACAAAACACGTCGTTAAATTTCAATACCACTTACAAATAGGCTACTACTTACCTTCCCAACTCCTTCCTAAATCCGGTGACAGAAGAAGCAGTCTCTTTTCAAATGCCACACTCTTCTCTTTCTTCTCGTCTTTTTGTTGCTTCATTGCATCGTAATCCAAATTATGAGTCTTAGGCGTTTTATTGTACACATATATTTGTCAGATGGTCCATTACGGTTATTAATTTTATATTTTCCTTCTTATATTTAAGTTTTCATATTTCTATTGTTTTTCTAAAGTCTTATAACTTAACTTAAAAAAACATATATTGTGATGTCAATTTGAATGTGGATATTGAAACAAATTTGACTAGAATTTACATGAAAAGCAAATATAATTTCAAAAAGTATCAAAGAAAAATTTGCACAAAAATACATTTGAATTAGCAGTACAAAGAGCAGGTGCTGAGCCTTCAGACGTGAATGCTGAAATAATACAATGCGCGACTGTGTTCATGCAAATCGCAATTTACATCGCTCGAATTGTTGAATCTTCGTGTGGGAACGGCTTTTCCTGTGAAAATGCCATACGTTTCAGCTCAATTTGATTTAAATAGTCATTTATAGTTCCGTTTTTGAATATTACAAATTATATCTGTACCTGTCTTTAAACAGTGAAATAAAAAACAATCTGAATCAGGATTCTTGAATCTCGGAGTTTAATTCCTACGAGGCTTGAACCTACTTCATGTATGCTTTATGACTGCAATTAAAAACGTACAATTCATGAAGTATTTTAAATTAAAAACCAAAAAAATATTCCGAATTTGTATTTAAGCTTCTTGAAATTTTAAGATGTGGGTTCCAAATTCAAATACTTTATAAAGCGCGCACTACAATTCTAAATCCATGGCATGAAACAAATCTTTTGACGCAACATATTTTGAGGATTTTTGTATATAGTTATTGTGTATCTGACTTTACTGCAAATGAACAAACAATTGTTTCGCTCTGTAAACATCAGTTGCTGTTGGATTATCACCAGATTAGTCGTCACCGACGAAGATTCAGCAATTCGGGCGAAATGAATTACGATTTGCATAAACTGCCGCGAATTATGCTTGAATTATTTCGTTTGTTTCTGTGGGTTCCACGTGTGCTCTTTATTGCGATTCCCTCTAATGACTTAAGGCAAGAAATATAATTCTTATTATATTCTTATTTTGGTATCAAACTGATCTGGAAACGAAACGCAGAATTGGTTCATAGCAAATATTTTTTGGCATTCGGTAATAGTTTTGCAGAATGTATAAATTTATTTATATCAATTTTATTACTAGGACATTATACCGTAAAAGTCTATTAAAGCTTTTTTATTCCAAGTGCCAAAAGATCCATATTATATAAACATTCAATTGAGTAAATATTCGCACATAAAATTTAAAAAAGTTTTCAGTTAGTAGTCTATAAATTAATTTAAAATATTGTAGTACTTTGAAACAAAATAACCTAGGTGTTCCATTAAAAATGGTTCAGCTATGAATTTAAACTTGAAATATAGATTAATTATACCGTAGCTCCTTGTCTGTGGTAACTACTCGTACATGCATCACATGCTTATCAAAAAAGTTTTGACAGTGATGGTTGTGTTGTACAAATAAGTAGTCTTGATATTTGAAAAGAAAAAATTATAAATTGTGTATTGTAAGTAGCTTATAAAGACCATGTCGAAATAGTAACTTGTGAAGAAACAATAAATATATATTTTTAATATATGTATAATTTCATTTCAATGACATTAAATAAATTACACCAATATTCCCATGTCGATAAATATTTTCTTAAATAATAAATTCTTATGATTTTTAAATATTATAAAAGTTAGTTTTATACGGATAGCGAAGACTTTATTCATTATCTTAAACATTTTCATGATTTTCTTATTCAGGATTTTCTATGTCAATGAGTTAAAATGTTTTGTTTTAATAATGTAAACTTGAAACATACAAAACAATACGTTTTTCCTATTATTCTTTTGTTAACAATTCAACTTCAAAATAATTTTCAACCAAATTGTTTCAAAATTCCTAACTTCAATTTAAAACTTATTCGAAGCAAGCTCCGATCTCAAAATAAATGGTAATTTAAAGCACTATCGTTCTCACTTTCTGCCAATTGCGCCACGCTTCGGAGAACAGACGCGTTATACCCAAGGGTGTGATTAGTAGCGTACTAACTCTTGACTTTGGAAAAGATATAGTATTTGTAGTTACAAACAATTTACAAGAAAGTAGCAGAATTTTGGACTCTAATAATCAGTAAACTTTAGGTGATTATTTTTGAATTACCATATAATAATCATTTACATATACACAAGAATGAGGTGACAAATGGTGGCAAATATATGAAATTTATTGTCGACCCATTTGGTGTAATGGTTGAAACGGCGGCTACTACACCAAGAGTTTCTGTTTCGAACCACTTATTTATTATTGAGTAATAAACGATATAATTTTTATTATAATATAACCAGTATGACTTTTATTAAAAAGTGTAGGTAGGTAGTAAGTTTAGAATAGTTTTCATAAAAATTTTTCCTTTCATGCGTGGCATTACCGTCATGTTATAAAACGCATAGGTATGTATTGGGGCCGGCAGTGGCCCGCCAAGTCGAGCGCGAAGCAACACTGCTGTACATCCTTTACAGGATCCATTTCGCGCATTTCAGGCCGATGTGAGAACCTTTGATAATACAGAGGCTGAATTTTCGTCTCTAGTAAGATATAATACTTACTTTAAATCAAATTTCAAGTCTGTAGGTCATTTAGTTCCGACGTTACGAAAGCAAAGTTTCGCATTTTCGACAGACACTCACTCACTCACTCACTCATGAATCAAAAAGTAGACTAGTACTTATTAACTCAGAAAGCTGAAAATTCGGTACAGTTGGGTTTAATGCTACATAAAGGGAAACTAAGAAAACTTCGAAAATGAAGATCTGGAGTACTGGTGACTGCTTAGATAACAAAATCAATCAAAATAGAACTAGTAATAGTATTCGTGCGCTAGACAATAAAACAGAATGTTGGTGAACAATATTTTGTAGGTATGCCGGGATCGAACCGAACCTTGGTGTAGTAAGCGACGTTTCAACATTCACCATGGGTCGTCTATTTCCTTTCAAGTTTACCAAAAGTAAAATCCTACCAAAACATTCTGTAAAAAATCTAGCCAAGTCTCGATGGAGCTGCTTGATTATCTCTAAAAGTTTATGAAATCAAGACAAGAGTGCAAGTCTAAGGTTCCTTACTGCAATTAATTATTATTTTATGGTTTGTTGTGTGATTGGCCGTTGAACATTCTTTATCGTTAGTGGCTTTATCACCAATCGTGGGTTTTGAATCACCGTTTTCCAAGTGGCAAATTTGTACCGTCAATGGTAGCGTTCTGGCGACAGATTGGTGCAATGGTGTCATGAAGCACTAGTTTTGTATCTTGTGTACTCTTCAAGGCCAAGTCACAACAACAACCATAATAATTAATTAATTGCAGTAAGGAACCTAAGACTTGGCACGTCTTTGTCTTGATTTCATAACTTTTTAGAGATAATCAAGCAGCTCCATCGAGACTTGGCTAGATTTTTTACAGAATGTTTTCGGTGGGATTGTAACTTACGTGAAACTTCAAATACAAATTTCAATACTTCTGTGCATATTGTTATATCCTATAAAATACTAAGAAATGTAATGAATAAGCGTAATAGTCAAGTATCAAGACTGTTTGAATCAACTACAACGTTTAAAATTAGAATGATTTGTAATTGGCTCTAATCATGAAGTATGCTAGGTTTTCGTTTCGCACACAGTCTGAAGTTCATCACATACTCATTTTGAAGGAAACAAGTGATTTGTGCAAATAATTCTACGTAATTTACATTGAACGGGATAGTTCATGCGATTAAAATTAATTTGAAATACTTAGCAATGTTAAGTCAAAGATAAATAATCTCATACATTTCATAAAATAAATAATTTCGGAAGACCTATAATAAACATAAAAAAATCCAACAATAAACTATAGAATTATATAATATGTATTTGCTTTATGCAAAATAAAAAACGCTCTTGTTCTAAAATTGACATCGTAGTAAAGAATCATTTTTTTCACCGAATTTGTTATTTGCTTTTGTATTATTTTTAATTACAGAGAGTTATTCAAAAATTTTGCTCACGGCTCTACTGTTGGTTATCACGGATCGTTCAATGTAAACAATATATATTTTCTAGTAAAAAAATTTACACATATTCACGTAAATCAACTGTATCATTCAAATAAATGGATAAACTCACAATGAGATGCATAAAACAAACAAGAGAGCCGCAAGCAATAATCTGTTGAATCCCAATTTCAAACGATGAATAAAGGCCAATGGTATGTTGTTGTAAATCAATTGTTGCTTACAGATTTAAATTGCAAATACATTTAATGCGACCCTCTCGTTTATTTTTCGTGTTAGTGAATTTGTGATGTAATAAGCAATGCAGTAACAGAAAAAAAAACTTGTAACAATTTCAGCTGAAAAGGTAGAAAAAATTCTAAATATTAGAATATTAGAAATGTCACATCATTGTTATGACTGCGGAATTGAATCATTTTTATATTCACAAACGCTTCATCCGTGTATCACGACACGATCCTTACAAAAAATTTTGGAAACTCTACTTAATATCGTTATAATTATAACTTAAAATTTATGTGATAAAAGTTTGTTTTGAAATCGAAAGTTATTGAATGAATAATTAAATGTTAGAAAAATAATTGAATGTTAATACTCATTTTAATTGTTTGCATCCATCTGTTTATCTTGTCCATTAAGGAACTTCTTTTTAGTGACGGTTAGTAGTCGATATACATAAATTGCATTCGCACGAATGTGCGTACCGACCACTTCCAACCCCTTTCAATAATTATATTATTTTAGTACGTGTTACGCCCAAATGTATTGTAATCGTGTGCTAGTCAACCCGTTCAAAAATTGGTAGCACGCTTTGTGCACACTTAACATA
>PQWD01008050.1:0-42299 GCA_019425675.1 Leucinodes orbonalis
TATTACCTAATAAGTAACAAAAACGCACATTTTATAAAATATTTAGTCAGTAAGTAGCACTTAATTAGATGTCGGTTAAAATATCAATAAGTACTTTTGAAATTTTACTCCATGCTTAAGTAACATACCTGAATTCAATCATTTCCATAGTGATCGCAACTAAGCTTTTTGTGGTATTATTTCAGATATCATCCTTCGCAGAAGTAATATAACCTGCCAACCAAAAGTGATTTAATTTTAATGCAAATTCTTGTATATGTCTTAAGTACAATCAAGTTAGTGTATCACATTCTGATAGCTTTATACAGATACATATCCCGGAAGAATAACAATCTGCACTGATCTATATATCTCGGAAATATTGTTGCCACATAAAAAAACTAGTGCCTGATTGGTCACACACATATCTTGGTAAACTATGGTTCTAATCGTGTATCCTGTCTCGCACCCGTTGCTGCCAGTATGCAACAACGCGAGTAGAATCCGCCAGCAACTCGGTACGTTGCAATGGGCGCACCCCACTGAGCTACCACTTAACGCCAGAAGCTGCGAACAAAACTTATGTGACCAAGATTCGCATGCAAATAGCATAGTGAAGTCACTTTGTGCGATTTTTTCAGCATTTTGCAAGCTGTATTCTGGGTCCTAACCAAATGGACTGAATTACCTGATTGACCGAAAAGAATGGTAATTCCGTTTTCCGAAGTAAACCTGCGCAAGCCTGCGAAGAGATTCCAAGGTTGTGCAGTCGGCCATCGGCACTGCGCCCGCCAAGGACGACTATGGCCTATAACCCTATGCGGGTAGGCTTGTGCCCTCGGGGTGGAATGTCTAATGTGCTGAGATGGGGTTAAATGAATAATTACCAGCGAGAGCATCTCGAAGCAGTAGTTGTCGGCGGGTCGCGGCGGCGGGCGGTCGTGTCCGGCGCGCTCGGCCGCCTCCGCGCACAGCAGCGCCGTCTCCAGTCGTCGCGGACGCGCGCCGCCTCGTGCCCGATCGCGGGACACGATGTGTGCGACATCTCACCTGCGCAGTATCCATACATCACATATTAATTTAAAAAAAAAGAGTTGATTGACTCTTTTTTTTACATTACCATTGAGGAGAAAACATTGCCCGGTGAAGCTGTACAGGAACAGTAGTTCGAATAAAAGGAGGCGACAGTGTCACTTATTATTATTTGCAAGACCAGAGGTCCCAGAAATGCGTCGCCAGCCCTTAAAAAGAGTAAACGCTCTTTTCTAAAGACACCAGGGTGGTAACAACAATATCTTAAAACAGTATTGTTATAATGATACGTCAGCATTTTTGTACCAGATAAGACGAAGTAATATTATTGTAACACTGTTTTAAGAGATGGCGGTAACCCCCCAGGCCGTATCTCCTTGGAAATGTATCCAGTAAAAGATTTGTCGTTCGTTGCAGAAGAAGAAGAAGACATTGATGCGCATACCGAAACCACACCCATATCAATGAAGTTAGGCCTTTCCCAGCCACCCTCCACGAATCGTCAGTACATCGGGCCGCCGGACGTGCCACGTTGCGCTTGCCTAAGCGAGGTCGCCACTCCACACGATTAGGCTTCATCCACCATCAGACAGACTGAAGGCATGGCCGGCCCACAACCACTTCAATATGCACCGTTCTTCTACGGATACCCTCGTTTCGGATTTTATCGCGAGAGGGCTATGTTAAGTGTTTCCCTAAAATAGTCCTCTCCATACACGACAATGTAATTTTATGCATGTATGTGTATGCACATAAGGGTAAAATATATATGATACTATCTTGCCTGTCGCTGCAGTGAGGTGAGCTTGTGGCCGGCGAACAGTATCCCAACGACGTGCTCGCGCAGGTCCGAGTCGTTAGCGGCGGGGTCCTCGGGCCGGCCGCCTCGCCCTCGCCGCGCCGCGCTGCGCTCCCACTCCAACAGGTGCCGAACACCTGACAAATAAAACCTTTTTATATACATAATACACCACATTACCTTCAATGCATTATTTAACGATCATTTGACGATCGCACAGGTCAAACAACTATTGCAATGGTCATCGGATGGGTGGTACGTGGGGCATACGGATGGTAGTCATTAACACCCGGCAATACGCACTGGGCCCGCGTGGTGGTCACGGCCCGGAAAAGTGAGAAGTTTGCCATAGCCAATCCATGCGTGAAGTTCTGTGCCCTGCAGTGGGACGTTAATGGCTGATGATGATGATGATATCGTTAACATTATAAGAAAGAATCAAAATACCAATTTTCTCAGTTTTAAAACAAACACAAACAAAAAAGTGGATGATAGAATTCCGTAATCAATAAACTATCCAGATGCACAATAACGAAAAAATGAAACAACCAAACATTTCCGAGCAGCACGACACATACGTATAGTTGTTGATAACAACTGCACTGCAACTGCATGTCGTACATATATAACAAGTATAAACTTATAACACAAAATTGTTCATTTAAATTTTGACCTTAACGCGTGATTAAAAGGGTACAAAAGCACGAGCACACTACTAATGTCATTATGATATGTAGCGAGCGACGTAATTATAAATGAAAATTCTACCTAACAGAGCAGAATTTTGCCGCGGTTACTTTTTGAGTGAGATTGTGCATCTAGTTAGTTTATTATTCATATAAATAGAATTAATATCGACATATAGGTATCTAACACAGATAGTTAAGTCAATTACATACAAAATTACACGTTGTCACCGCTGTATTCCATGAAAGTTATTTAACTTAGAAATGTTGAGTATCGTAGTTTATGAGTATGAGCTTATGATGTAATATTGATGTGAATCTAATGATTCTACGTTGCAGGTGATTTTAGGAATAAAACCTAACAGTGCATATAAATACAATATTATTATGATCTAAAGTAATAAAGATATACCCTACGCCTTGAATCATTAAGAAAACACAAAGTACAATTTTGACAGATTAAATAAACTAAGTTACAGAAAATAAACACTCCATACAATAANTTGACACTCAATCTAGCCAATTTTAACGTCCCAAAAAGCCCTTTTCTAAAACTCAGGTGGCAAACAAGGTAATTGTACTCATTGTAAATGTATATGATGTGATGAATGAAATATTTCTCCAATGTCAGACAGAAGCATCTAGGACAGAAGTAACAGAGACAGAACGATACAGAGTTTTACAATGAATCCATGTACTCAAATATTAACTTTCTAAAATAATATAAGAAGAAATGCAACCTATAGAACCAAGCCAAGAAGATTGTTGTAACATGGATGTAATCCATGTGTTTTGATGTATATGCTAAGAAATTGCATTATATGATAAACTGAAAGTAGGAAGTGATATTTTAGAAATAGCGTCCAAAAATGCCATATCGGATTTAAAGTATACAGAGTTTACTGTCATCAAAACATATCTTGACTCCTGAACATCATCTATTAGTATTTATGCTATCGAGTGTTGAAACTCTAAATGAATCAGTTAATTGGAAACCTGTGACCATTTCCTTGTAAAGTTATAAAAACAGATTTAAAGTACACGTGCTATACTCCTTGAAACAATATGTAAAAAGTGAATCGAGTTTCAATAATAGTAAAAGATATACTCATGGAGTGGTTTCAAATTATATTGTGTGATTTAACAGTTGGTCAACAAACATTATGGCGTGGACCGTTATGGTTCATTTAAAGTTGAATTGAATATGTATAAAAGATGGTTATGATTGTCAAGAACCGGCATAGCACCATTCATGCTATCATTGAGACCATTTTGAAAAATGAAGATGATGAAACTCAAATAGTTTTATATTATTGCTGTCAAAATGTTGATTCCATTTTGATAAGGGATAAGATTTATTTGTGGAATGCATACTGGAATTTTAAATATACTATTTATGTAGCAATCAAACGTCAAATGCAGAACTCAATATACGGGAGCCTATTATTTATCAGAAAATGAGTTTAGATTGATGTGAAGAAATTAAAGCCATTTTCTGCAAAGGATATGTTTTTGTTGTGTGGGTCTATGAAATTTATGTTATGTTATAGAAACTTGCTTGAAATAGAAGGGGCACAAAATATAAAACAATTTTAACTAATAAGATAAAGGATCAAATAATGGAATTCAGTGTAAATAAAATCTATTAAGTTTTTTGGATACCATTCTTAAAGCTGTCTCATTGAGATTGACCACCTATCTACTGCATACACTTCTACTCCTCAATAGTTAAGATTAACTATTGAAGCGAATTTTCTATCTGAACAGATATTTATAATGCCAATTGATATTTTTAATTATTTTTGCAACAAAAAATAAAATTTAATAAGACTGTTTATTAAACAGTCTTATCTTCTTCTCCTTCTTAGCATATCGATAGCAAAAACAATTAATGTAGAAGCCCAAAAGCTAGCCACAGCAGCAGCGCTGTCCGCAGCCGACAATCAAATCCTGCAGAGAACAACTACTTGGCAAGCAGGACACGACATAAGGTGAATCATCGTTTGGGCCGCTCCACAAAGACAGTCCAAATCAGGCCGGCGAAAACCCCCATCTGGCTAATTGTCCTACCGACCTGTCAAAGTCTGAAGCCTATTTAAAGACTTCCAGGTCGGCCAAGACAAATCATCGCAGGAGAAGCCTCTCAAAAATGGAACAAAGGGATTCGGCAAGTAACCGCGCTCACCAGAGCTTCAATGTTATTAAATTAAAGTCTTATTACAATTACAGTCTTATAAATTTGTGTTAACTTCGATTTGCATTTGAGCCTGTATATTTACAGGCTCAAATGCATTTCAATAATTTTTCAATCATGTATGCTTTAATTTATCAATGTGTGCAATCGGTCAAATAACAAAAAGAAATGGAAATCCCACATAGGTTAGGTTCACTCACTCTTGTGGCTTTCAATTAAATATTTAAGAAAATTGCATTTGGAATTTATTATATTGAAAAGGAGAGGAATGTGCGCCGGTACCATATTATTCTTAACATATGTAACATAACAAGCAACATCTAATGGCTACTTGCCACAATAGCAAAGTCATTGATAAACCTGATTTTTGACTGGTCTTGGATTCTATTTTATTAAGCTTTTACCCTACGACCACTCAGGCTGTGTAGTTGTTGCTGTTACTAGTTAAGAAACTTTCACTATCACTTATATTCTGCTATATATGTTATGTACTTAATAATCACAGATAATTTTCTGGGGGCACGGCAGTGCCCCCGCCAAGTCGAGCGCGAAGCAAACACTGCCGTACCATCCTTTACAGGATCCATTTCGCCGCATTTTCGAACCGATTTGAGAACCTTTGGATAATACCAGAGCGCTCAAATTTTCGTCATTTAGTAAGATATAATAACTTACTTTAAATCCAAAATTTCAAGTCTGTAGGTCATTTAGTTCCGACGTTAAGCGAAAGCAAAGTTTCGCATTTTCGACAGACACTCACTCACTCACTCACTCATGATCATCAAAATAGAACTAGTACTTCCCATTAACTCAGAAAGCTGAAATTCGGTACAGAGTTAGGGTTTAATGGCTACATAAAGGGAAAACTATGAAAACTTCGAAAATCGAAGATCTGGAGTACCTGGTGACCCTGCTTAGATAACAAAATCATCAAAACAGAGCTGAAATTTGGTACAGAGTCAGGGTTTAATGGTTACATAAAGGGAAAACTATAATAACTTGGATAATCGAAGATCTGGAGTACCTGGTGACCCTGCTTAGATAACAAAAGAGCCCAGCCAAACTATAAGAGATTGACATACCGCCTTTAAACAATATATATTTAACATGGTGGGCCGCTTCATCCGATGTCAAAAATCGGGGGCACGGTAGTGCCCCCGCCAAGTCGAGCGCGCTAGACCAATACAAACAGACATGTTGGTGCACACAAATATTTGTAGGTACTGCCCGGGGATCGAACCCGGAACCCTTGGTGTAGTAGCCGACGTTTCAACCATTACACCCAATGGGTCGTCTAATATTCCTTTCAAGTTTCTACAAAAAGAAGTAAAATCCCACCAAAAACATTCTGTAAAAAATCTAGCCAAGTCTCGATGGAGCTGCTTGATTATCTCTAAAAAGTAATGAAATCAAGACAAAGACGTGCCAAGTCTAAGGTTCCTTACTGCAATTAATTAATTATTATGGTTAATGTTGTGTGACTTGGCCGTTGAACATTCTTTATACGTTAGTGGCTTTATCAAGCCTACAATCGATGGGCTATTGAATCACCGTTTTCCAAGTGGCAAATTTGTACCGTCAATGGGTAGCGGTTCTGGCGACAGATTGGTGCAATGGTGTCATGAAGCACCTAGTTTTGTATCCTTGTGTACTCTTCAACGGCCAAGTCACACAACATTAACCATAATAATTAATTAATTGCAGTAAGGAACCTTAGACTTCGCACGTCTTTGTCTTGATTTCATTACTTTTTAGAGATAATCAAGCAGCTCCATCGAGACTTGGCTAGATTTTTTACAGAATGTTTTTGGTGGGATTAAAATATACTATATGTATGTAGGTATTTAAAAAATATATATAAGTATGTTTATCTGATGTTTATCACTCATACTGCAAGCTTCATGATTAACTTGGCTAGATGACACTGTGTGGATGTCAGTGGATATTTATTTATTCTCTTCAACCTATTGTAGTCCACTGCTGGACATAGGTCTCCCCCATTTTGCGCCAGATATCCCGGACCGCCGCTTTTCTCATCCAGCTTCACCAGCGACCTTTCGCAAGTCCTCGGATCCAAGACGCGTGTCTCCACTCTAGAACTCGTCTGCCTCCAACTGCCATCGTTCTGCGACATACGTGACTAGCCCACTGCCACTTCAACTTGCTATACCGGCGGGCTATGTCGTTACTTTAGTTCTCTTACGTATTAATCATATCTTGATGTTATTCCCTAAGAGAGACTCCAAGATAGCTCGCCTCCATTGCGCTTGAGTGACTTTGAACTTATGAACCAATCCGCAGTCAAGTGTCCATGTCTCAGCTGCGTATGTTTAGCACGGTAGGACGCATTGCTTCAAAGACTTGTCTTTAAGCATTGCGAATAGTTGAGGTTAGGAACGTCAGTTCCTGCCGCCCAGCCCAACTGAATCCTCCTACTAGGCTAGTAGGAGGATTTCAGTTTCAAGTATGCCGGCCAAGTGGATGTTTGGCCCAGGTAGATATACTCCTGCACAACCTCGAGACGGACGCCATCGACGCATATCGGTTGTGGCATGACACGACTGTTGAACATGACTTTCGTCTTGTCCAAATTAATGCCAAGCCCAAATCGTCGGGAAGATTCATTAAGGCTGTTCAGCATCTCCGCAAGCTCTTCCGATGACGATATCATCAGCAAAACGTAGATGAGAAATATACTCTCCATTGACGTTGACGACTCGTTCGGACCAGTCCAGGGTCTTGAAGACATCCTCCAATGCGTTTGTGAAAAGTTTCGGGGATATAACATCCCCCTGTCTCACACAAAGCACAATTTCGGAAGCAATTATATTAAATATGGTTATTTTATTTATTTAGTTACGGTAGTAACTACTGAATCTACTATAATTTTTACAATCCATTATATTTTCATGGTTATGAAAAAAGTTCGATATTTGTTTTTTATAAATAAAATTACATCTAAAGACTAATAGTCCGTACTCTTTTTAGTTTAAGATTATTATTTAAATATTATTAATAAATATTAAATATTTATTATTTTGTAAATTAATTATTATAATATTATGTTAGTGCTCCGCGCATGGGGCAATTTGGAATTTGTTAAGGGGGGAATGGGATAACAGTCAGAATTAAAATAAATTAATATTTACATTAGGTTAAGAAGGGGGATGAATAATAAATGAATGAAATGACATCACAAATACTCGAGCAAATACTCTCTCTTCGATATTTGTTCAGGAATGAAAATATTTCTTTTAGTAGATTTTTTTACATCTGGTAACACTGTTCAGTCGTATGGATTTTTTCGCGCCGGCGCGAAACGCGCGTGTCGTCATAGCCGATATAACACGATTATGTTTTAAATATACTTTATCACTCATAAATTAACATGTAATAATGAACATATTACATAACTAAATTATGTGTTACTGTTGAAAATAATAAGTGCAATTATGTTAATAACTTAATTTACATACGAAGAAAGAAGGAAACTATTGTTATTTGTGTTTAAGAGTGACGAATAAGTATAAAACGCTGTGAAAAATGGGCTCAATCGTTCTAAGGAGTTTGTCTGTCCTATTGGGGGTGTTTTTTATATTCGTTGGGATCACAAAGTTAACTCCGTTCATATCTAAGGAATTACATAAAGACTTGGTGAGTTATATCTTCTTTACAATTAATAAATTTCAATATCTCATGAAAGGTCGTTAGGTGAATGCATCGAGGTTTTTGGTGCGAAGTGATGTAGCTTGCTATTTTAGTACTTGGCGTGGCGCCTAATACTACCGCGAGTCGTTTTGGTACGACGCGTTCGATCGGACTTGCGGCACGGTTGCGCCGCGTCTGTTGATCGGTCCACTGTTTATCTTCCCAACGGTATAAAACTTAAATTTTGTATATCACTCTCACATACCAGCACATGATAATTGTTTGAACTTATTTGTCGACTGCATAAATCTATTTTATTTATGTACTTACCTAAGTACCTCCTCCTCCTTATCTATTAGTAGCCAAAATCTACCACCATAGTTTTAATTGAGATCCTAATTACCACTCCATTAAAAGCTTCTATCACAAAATGATTCTACAAATGACGACAACATTAAAGTTAGGTGCATGTTTAATAAAATTAAATTAGAGTGGAATTGATGAATAATGTTAATAATGTTAAATTTTTAATGTTAGGTACGTACCTTGGAAAAGTACATATTTTTATATAGATAAGGATTGGGTACAGGTACTTACCTTATATCTACGTAATGCCTTTATACTTAAAAACATATTTTCTATCTATTAAAATTTCTTAGTTGCTGGATCATATACTTAACACAATGTAAATGTGTTACCACAGATATAATTATAGGAGAAATATTATTAATTCTGTGATAGTTACCGGTAATTACTAACCTACTTACTGAAAATGTAGTTTGTTGGTAATATGTATTTCATACAAAAATCCCACCCATGATGTATATTAAATTTGGTGAGATAATTTTATAGACATTTTTGTTATAAAAAACGACAAGCATTTTTATAAAAATAAAACAATATATCAATTCCATAGTATTTATAACCTATCTTGGGTAAATTGTTGTTTTTTAAAGTAGATACCGATATAAATATCCAATAAGGTGCTTATCTTACCCCATATAATAGATATAAATAGCTCTACATGATTTATTAATCTTTTAATACAGCTGATCATGCTGTATTGAAAGATAAGACAAATGAATAAATGGCTCAGTTAAACATATAAATAGATACATAAAATTCATAAAAGAAAATACCTATATAAATATTAGGTAATGAGAAATGCCATTAAGCTATACCCTAATAAATTACTGATTGATTGATTGGTGATTGATTAGTGTTCCACATATTTGTTAAGTGAATCTAACATACTTAAAATACCTCTTAAGTACCTACTTAATAAGATCGATAAGTTGCTGTCAGACACGAAATATTTAGTTGATCTGGGGGCACGGTAGTGTTCCGCCAAGACATGACAAGCGAAGTGCAAGGGCACTACCTACCTTTTCTCAAAGTGTATCGTCGTTTGTTTTTGAACTCTCATAGAGTTGGTTTCCGAAGTAGGTACCAGATAGCTCATATTTTTAGGATATGATGCCGATAATAAACTGATTAAACATAGAAAGTCTCAATTGAATAGCTCTCATACAAAACGATATCAGGTTTCATGTAGAGCCATGCTTCTGAATCTGAAAATACATTATTTGTATTAATTTTGTATGCCGGTCTTCGACGAGTTGGCATTCAATGGGTTAAAACACATGCTGGAAATCCAGTCGCAATAGAAAATCTATTGTCTTGCGCCTTAAGGTGTCATTGGCAGTCAAAGGGTTAAGTAGGTATACCATACTTACCTAAATCATTTAAAAAAAATCAAAAATAAACCTCATTTAAATCTACGACTGGATTATCTAGGCAGAAAATGCTGGCTACCATCATCATGATCATTAGTCCCCACCGAGGGTACGAGCCTACCCGTAAAGGGTGTAAGAACTTAGTCGTCCACGTGGGCCCAGTGCGGATTGGCCGACTCCACGCACAACCTCTGAAGCTCTTCGCAGGTTCCTCACAATGTTTTCCTTCACCGTAAGAGCATCGGATAAACGTACACATAATTTAGAAAATCCGAATAGACATTGGTACGTGTCGGGGTTTGAACCTGCACCGTCCAGGTTGGCAGGCAACAGTCCACCATTGAGCATCCGACGCTGAACGAGTAAAACAATTAATTAACCGACTTCAAAAAAGGAGGTTCTCAGTTTGACCTGTTAGTATGTACATATGTTTGTCCGCGATTATCTCGCGTTTGGCTGAAGCAATTTCGATGCGGTTTTCGGTGAAGTATTTGTTACACTCAGGAGAAGGTTTTAATGTTTTAATTTTATTATTATTAATTAATATAGTAACTCTGTGCTAACGCTAACTTTGGCCCGGCAATCCGTTCATATAGGTGTGTTAAAACTGCGATATCTCCTAAGATATTCATTTAATTCGATTGATGTAAAAAGTATTTTTGTTTACCATGAAATACTTGTAATGAATATCGTATTTATTTGGATAAGAATTAATTTGATGTTTATGAAAACACCTTCGCAAACAATGCATTATTTTTTTAGAACAAATTTGGTAAGCAATAAAAAGGTTATAGTAGGCTATCTTTGAAAGATAGACACATGCTGTCGCAGACTTTTTTTTAGAACTTTTAAAGTGGAACAATACTGTCATACATGACTTTTACGATACTTTAACTGTTTACGCAGCGCACGCAGCTGAAGCTCTCAGTAGGAAAAGAAACCCTGCGGTTTTATAAAACATTCATCCTTATTGCTCTTACTGCACTCAGTATAATTATATATAGCCTATAGCCATTACCATCTTTATCATAAGGGTACACGCGGCCTGTATAAGTTACTAAGTTTACTAGGTGGTAGACTCGATACTGAGTCGTTTAGTTAGGTACCGCCGCAGTGCCAGATATCGTCCCGTGAAACAGAAGTATTACGCACTTTTGTGTTTTCGGGATGGGGGCACTGTAACTAGTAAAATTACCAGGTTTAAGAGACCTAAAATCTGTTGTCTCTGGTGTCAGGCGCAGTACAGCACTGACGGAGAATAAAAACTATTTATCAGTTGGCATCTCACTAACCATCAGGAGAGCGTCTGGAACGTTTTAAAAATATATGAATAATTGTTTCGGAGAGCCTAATAGCATGAGTGTTTTTACGATGTTTTGATGAGCGAACTTCTTTGTGCTCATCTATTTCTGAAGCACGAGCAGCACGCTAACGATAGTTTCGTTCTCCCTTGCGCGACTATTCCTTAATGCACCCTTAATTTTTTACCTAGGTCCGTAGGCAAACCAAATAGTAACTAATATTTCAAAGCCATGATTGCAAAACTTACCGAACGAAAAATAAATTTACCGAGCAACAAAGATTATCCCTAAAAACTATCACTAATTCACTTTATAAACTAAGGTAACGAAATCATAACTAAAGTTAATTACAAACCTATCACTAAAAAGTAAGAAAAAAAAATCAAGACAAAAATTATTGATCCAAAACAAATAAAAGCTATATTATTATTTTTTAAGTAAAAAGGAACCGCCTTCAAAAAATGAACTGAAAAGAATAAAATAATTTCTATTATATACGTCACCTCTATTTTAATTTTGAATGTGAAAAACCATGTATTAACGGTAGAGATATAAAACAATCATTAACTTGTTAATTAATATGAACGTAATACTTAACTTTACTATTTGAAGTCGGTGCCAAACCAACAAAACCAAAATGAAAGCTGCTACTTAGAGAAAACCATATGACTGAATATTAAACCCTCAAGCTTAGCGCTTGCACACCAGTGAGCACTTGCAATTGCATTCGGTGAAGGTTGCAGAGAAGTTATCGTAATCAATTGTTATCATGCATACAACGTGTCATAGCGAAAACATTAAACACTTTTTAAAGAGACGGTCGGGCATCTAAAGAAATAAATGAAACAGCGTTCGTCGTTCTCTTGAAAATTGGTTTGGCACCGACTTCAAAAAGTATAAGTATTACGTTCATAAGTATTAAGTTAATGAATATTTTATATCACTACCGTTAATACATGGTTTTTCTTATTCAAAATTAAAATAGAGGTGACGTATATACGTCACCTTCACAAAAAATTAAACAAATCGTGTAAAAGAATAAAATAAGTTCTATTACATAATAGAAATTATTTTATTCTTTTCAGTTCATTTTTTGAAGGCGGTTCCTTTTTAATTAAAAAATAATAATATAGCTTTTATTTATTTTGAATCAATAATTTTTGTTTGATTTTTTTTATTAGTGTACTTCTATTTCATGTCTGTACTTGGTATATTTGACGAATGGCATGTTTGCCAAAATTCATAATTTGTCAAATAGATGATCAAGTCTTTACAAATGAGGATTACCAATGTGATCTGATTACCAATGTGAGGTTAGACTTGACGAATCCGGGTACCCCTAGGTGTAATAGCCGATTTCTCAACCACAACCACGTTGATCGTCGTCTGATATGATAATGCTAATAAAATAATAAGAAACATTTGTTTTCAGAGAAAAGAATATGTTAGGTACGCGAAAGTGTTTCCTCTATCGGAAGCATTAGACTTTAAATTACCATCGAAATGGTACCGGAGGACGGTGGGAGGACTCGAGATACTCTTCGGTCTGGTACTTGCGCTGATTCCAAGTCGTAAGTATGAATATGTATCAAAAAATATTTAAATAAATAAATATCCACTGACATTCACAGCGCCATTAGCCAAGTTTAGCGTGAAGCCTGTATTATGGGTAAGCAACAACGGATAAACATACCTATATACGTTTTTTTGCATATACATAGAAAACACCCAGACCATCACAACAGACATGTTCATGCACATAAATGTTTTTACTGCCCGGGGGATTGAACCCGGAACCCATGGTGTAGCAGCCGACGTCTCAACCTTTGCACCACATGGGTCGTCAGAAATAGGTACATGATGTATTTAACATGTGTTTTCATGTTTTTTTAAATAAATAAATAAAACTAAAACTTCAATAATTATACGACATGTAGTTTTAGAATATAAATTGGTAGGAAAATATAGTTTTGTAATTAAACTAATTCGTTTCAGACAAGTTAAAGAACGCTGCCAACATCGGTTTGGTGCTGTTGATGATATTGGCTGCATACTCCCATGTGATGGTGGGAGATCCGTTTGACAGATGTGCCCCGGCATTAGTTTTTCTTCATGCTCAGTGGGCGACTTGTTGTATGGTAATTATTATTTTACATTATCCCCTTACATTCTCGTATTATATCAATGCTGCAGTAGTTCCCATATTACTGTAGTATAATATGCTTAGGTTGTACCTGATTGGCCACTTGGTTTATTTTTCTAATATTTTTGTTAAATAACTATATTTTCTCTTCTTTGTTTTTTATTTTTATATTGTATACCAATTTCTTTGTGGCCAATAAATATATCTCCTTAAAAGTGGGAGAGGGGGAAGGGATTTTGTCTGGGACTTTTCGCAATTTTCAATGTAGGAATCTAAATTTTCGAAAGACGTATGATAGAAAATATGAACATAAAATAGTGGGTGTACGTATTTATGTAATATGCCCGAGATGCCCGGTCAAGCAAGATTCCTAAGCGATGGAATATTTTTGTATTTGTGTAGGCAGGAATTTAAAAGTTAAATATAGAAAAATGTAAAATCTATATTGAAATATTTTTACATGGGAGACAGAGAACAATATTACAATGATAATGTAAAGATACGAGTCGATTAATAATCTCACTTCAATAATAAATTCCCAAATTAATTAACGCCCTCAGTTCGTATAGGTAAGTGCTTTATATTTTTTACATATAGTAGGTAGGTAGTACTAACGCTCGGTTTTAGGGTTGTTGTATTTGTCCGCTTATTTAGAATGGGGAGGATCGGGATATTGAGAGCATATCTTGGATGACAGAGTGGATAGCGCCCAGTGGCGTGAACAAAGATTATGAGTAGGGTAAAAAATCAGGGTAGGGTAGGCAAAGTCAGTGAGACTAATCGCAAACACAATCATCATCATCATTGCAGCCATATTACGTCCACTGCTGAACAAAGGCCTCCCTCATAAATCTCCACCTCCCCCTGTCAGAGGCTATTTGCATGCAACGACCACCTGCGACTGTCCTCAGGTCATCTGTCCATCTCGTGGGTGGGCCGTCCCACGCTGCGCTTGCCGTTACGAGGTCTACATTCTAGCACTTTTCTGCTCCATCGGCTATCGGTCCTTCGAGCTAGGTGTCCTGCCCATTGCCACTTCAGCCTTGTTGCACGGCGAGCTATGTCGGTTACCAGAGTCTTCCTACGAATCTTTTCATTTCTGATTCAGTCGCGCAGGGAGACTCCAAGCATATACCTCTCAATAGCTAGCTGAGTGACTCTGAACCTATTCAAAAGACCCAAAGTCAAAGACCAAGTCTCAGCACCGTAGGTACACAGGCAACACGCAGCAAACAATAAATAATAACATTATTGTGAAATGGAGTGCTGTTGATAACAGCAGATCGCCTATGGTTTCAAATCTGTATAGGAAAATGGGCGTACCTATAATTGGTACAATCTCTCGTTTCAGAAGCCAAGATCTACTTAGGGTCGCTGCGCCATAAAAATGGTTTGTTTTTGTATTACATTATCAGTGCATATTTATCACGTAATTTGAAAAACCCGGATGTTTAATATAGAACTTTTAAATCTTTTTTCCTTAAAATGTCTTCAGGATGTAGGTACCAATAAATTTATTTTTCATTATATAATAATAAATATTCACTAACATTCACACAGCGCTATCTAGCCCCAAACTAGGTATTAGCCTGTAATATGGATAACAACGGATAAACAATTAAACATACTTATATACTTTTTTTTTGTAAATATATACATATTATACATAGAACACCCAGACCATTACAAACAGACATTAACATGCACACAAATGTTTGTACTGCCCGGGTATATCGAACCCGCAACTATTACTTATATAGATAACTAGTTGTGTCCGGCGGTGTTACCTGCGGTATGAGATTTCCAGCAATGAAACGTAGCTTACCTATAGGTTAATCCATACCAAATTTAAGTGAAAAAGTTTAGCGGTTTAGACGTAAAAAAGTAACAGAGGTACAATTTCACAAACTTTCGCCTTTAAATATTAGAATCTGGTCACAACGTTAGATGAGTGCACCTTGACCAGTTTCCTCAGTGTGTAAACAATATGTGGTTACGACATTAAATTAGTGTTAGAGATATCGCATGCACGAACACTATCGTGGCATGGAGCCAGAGCAATAAACAGATTCGTCCTTCTGTGGTGCAAATAAAACCTACCTGCATATTACAACCATGCATTGTAATATCGTCGTCCAACATTTTCAATTCATGTGCCTCAACGTTTTGATTCCTTTACCCTATTTTTAGTAGCTCAACCAAGCCCATCGGTAAACACATAAATTAGGTCGGCTTATAGATAAAAAAATATGGAACATCATAAACAGAGCTACCGATGTATCTACTACAGTTTATTTTGACTATCAATATGTGCGAATATAAGTACGTTTGTAGTCAGTACCTTTTATAAAAAAAATATAAAAAGTTTATTAGACAACTTCAGCACATTAAATACAATAGTTTCACAGCGCAACAATCAATAGGTAACTGCTTACATATATGCTAAGGTTGTACCGAAAACGCTTCCTATTCTAATTACGTTACACTGATTCCTACACTAGGCTAGGCCTGTCCTGTAGTAAATCTCTTTTAATTTTTCATCACTCATCAGCCTATAATGTTCTCATACAGCATAACACATCAATGGGATTAATTGGGCAGTTAACCATTTTCAAATATTCCATAAGGCCTGCCATACCAATGTGAGAACTTTATGATTTTTTTCCATTAAAAATCAGTTTATAAAATAACGGTTTCAAGAACGAAACTAAAATAAAAAGGTTTGACGGCAAGTAGCTACATGATAACGTATGGAAATTTAGCCGGTTTCCGAGCCTCGCTAACTAGGATTGCATTAGTGATAAAAGTGAGATCTTTAGTTTTATCTTAGTATTTTTAATAGTCGACACGAATAATTGTCCAGAAAATCTTATTTTAGTAATTTCTTCGAAGGGTTTAAATAAATTGCTACTGCTCGATTGAATTATTCCACTATTTAACTATTTATGAGTGCATCCGTGATCAGCGAGATACAATGATGCTATGGCCCGCTACTGGTATAACAAACGTTTAATCGTGGGAAATGGAAAATACCACTTAGTGTTAACATCTTGCACTAACTAATGCTCGGGTAAACTAAGCTCTTTTAGAATCGTCAGCAGATTCTTGAGAAACCTGACTGATGAAGTGCGTCAAAAGTCGCCTTTCAGCTGCAGTCGTTGCTGTTACTTCAGTCTGGACTTTGTGCGACTTGTTTATGCCTTTTTGTAGCAAACGCACCCTTGAAATAGCGGAGGCTTGTGAAAGCACTCGAAATGTTAGTTACGTTCGATTTTCTAGTAAATTCTACCATATATCAGTCCGGCTTGCCAGTTTATAGCGGGGTCAAATTTGCTGCTTTATCTAAGAGTTTGGTAAATCCGGTTCTTTCCACTATGGAAAAGGCTCGATGTAGAGTGCAATTATTTCGGTTATTAAATATGTAAAGGTACTTTTTCACTTTAGTAGGTACCATTTATATCCTAGAGCAATTTCCTTTCGTAAGATTCTGTCATAGTCAATTGAATTTTTTAACTGAAAATGTCTAAGTTTCACCAGATATCCGGCTATCCGACCACGTGGTCGGCCGAATATCCGGTATCCGGTCAAACTGCTATTCGTTGCATCCTTAGAGTATATATAATTGTTGCATCTCTACTAACCGCCCATCATGCGTATTTTCCCAATTTTTTTTTATGAAAAATAAATTTTGCCGACCTTGTTTATTTTTACGGGCAGACCAACAAATAACTTAAGAGGCTTTGTTGGCCGGTGTTCAGTAATTTCAAATCATTCATCCTAAGTGACTTCGAGGCTGCGGGCTAAATCTTTTTATTCGAACAATTGTGATTTAGCCTGCAATGTCCTAACCTACTAGTAAAAATCGCAGAAAGTGACTTTCACTAATGTCTCCCAATTGGTTTCGAAACCACGATTCTGGATCACGTAGCGGTATAACTTGGTGGTAGACTCGATACTGAGTCGTCTGGGTAGGTATGCACTTTTGTTTCGGGACGAGGGCACTATCACTGTAGCTAGTGAATTTGCCGGGTATAAGAGACCTATAACACCTGTTGTCTCGGGTGACAGGCGCAGTGCGGTATTGATGGAGAATAATAACGGTTTATCAGTTGTTAGTCTCTATTAATGTCGCTCTCTGTCTAATTACTCCGAGCGCTCTCTATTGGTCAGGAGTATCACATACCATCATGTGAGCGTCCTGTTTATTTCGTAACATAAAGAAACAGACGCTCAGTAAATTATTATTAATGACTATTCATTTTCTTTATTTATAGGTATCAAACAAGTCGTCGTGAAGAGATGGAAAAGACGGCTGCAACTCAAAACGGGAATGGTCTCAAAAGGGATTAATTCGTTTTACAACTTTTATAATTATCATAGGGATTTTTTTCGAACGTTTAACAAGACGATGAATTAAGCAACATATTTTTTTTTATTGAAAACCTTTCTTCCATTATGTTGAATTATAGACTGCTTCTAGGTAATGGTAACTTTTTCAAGTTACCAGGTGATTCTTATGAACTTGAATCAATACTGCTTGATCACCGAAGCTGTGATTTTTCTAGTCAACATTTAATTTACTAGTCAGTATGCGTTATGATGATGCAAAGTCGATTATATATCGCACAACATCTGGACACCTATTTTTAGCATACTATTAAATATAGTGTCATTAAGACACTAAGTTCTCGAGCGTGAATATTCGCCTAGCTGATTGAGTAAATAACTTTAAACCAAAAGTGATATTAATTTAAGCGACTTGTTCTAGGTTCATTTTGTGTATGTGAGCGTGGTATCTAACAGTAGAGTAGGATTGCGAGTAACTGCCGTTGTAAATTGTATTGTAGATTTGGTAATTAATTATAAAATACTGGCACATAATAATTTAAAGTATATGCACGTATTTTTACGTAAATATTATTTGCTCAATATTTAAAATAAAGTCATGATTGCTTCCTAATATTTCCATTAACAATACATTTGCTCATAATAAATTTATAGCAGGTTAAATAATATTTGTTCATGACTGTATGCTTTAACATATTTACAAAATATAATTAAACAACATTATTATTGGAAATCGAACATTGCTCCAATGATAGTTTCAAATTTTACAGACCATAAAATGTAAGACAGTAGATTTTGCCTAAAATAATTATTTTTTGTCATCGATTGTGTGCTGTGTATCTGTGTTTGGACTGTAAATTGGTGAATATTGAATAAATGAGAAGTAATTACATTAATAAAGCTGTTTTATTTGAACTTACAATTTTTAGATTATCAAATAAATCAATTGTACCATAAATCCATGGGAATGATTTTATTATTCTCATTCTTCCAAGTTATATTAGTAGTAACTTATCAATTGAATAAAGCACAATAAGATATTATGATACAAAAGAACCATAAATATACATTGAATAAAATGATATTTGGAGAATATTCTGTAATGCAGATAATTTGAATTAAAGCACTTTCTTTCCTTAATTAGTGTGGAAATAAACATATATTAAATCCATTTTAATATATACAATGTGTGGATCACAATATTATGTACACAAACAAAAGTGCATTAGGCTGGATCACGACCAGTTTGAAGCAATTCCAATGCATTCCTTAGATTATTAATAGCTGTCTTGACATCATCATAGTTTAAGGCACTGCTTGCCCACTTGCAGTATTTTTGAGCTTTTGCTATCTGATCTGGTGTAAGCTGAGCAGCAGCAGAAGTATTATCGCCGTATATTGTAGATGCTGGTTGAGCTTGTGGTTGTGAGGAAGGATCATAAGGCACAAAGCCACCAGGGTTAGGGTCTGGAGTATAAGGAACAGGAGGGAGTTGGGATGCTGCTCTCATAGCCATATTAGGGTCAGGTAGAGAATTACTAAAACTTGTTGGAATGGTGGGAGGACATTTGTGGGTGTGGCTGGTGTTGTATCTGTGAAACCAGGAACTTGAGGAAATCCAGTTGGTTCAGGTTGAGTATTGGTCGAGGTTTCCTCTTCATTTTGCTCACCTTCTATAGGCATAGGACCTGAACAAATGTATATATTATGAAATATATCTTGAGTAAGTAAATTCATCAATGAAAAGCAATTTTAGTTTTCAGAATATAATGTATAACTTTGAGATGGTGGTAATATGTATTTAGTTAATTTTTATAAAAACACTTTCCAAATAACATGTTAATATATTTACCTGGCACTGGTGTCTCTCCATTCTTCAGACAGTTGTGAATATAAGCAGCTTTCCATTTAGCATATTTTCTATTCTGAGCTGCTTCATCTGTCAGTTCTCCAAATGTGCAAAGGACATCATAAATCATGCCAGAAGTATAAAAGGCTTTGACAACATTTCTAAAAGTAGTAATTAGGTAAATAACTTTGATTGCCTATGTGGTATAAAAGGAAATGCATCACACAATTGAATAACACATTTAATTCCATCTAACTCAAAATCCTAATTAATTTGTAGCGATGTTGCAAGACATTCGGAATTTTGTTTAAAGTGATTGGCAAAAAATAAGCAAGAGTACCTTAAATATTCTATTCAAACCAATATTTTAAATACTGTTTTTTTTTAATATGTCATCATTAACTGAAACATAATAATTGAAATACACCAGATACATAAGTTCTTTTAAATAAGTGGTCAAAAATAAATTTATTGACATTATTTGTTACTGGTACATAAGGGGTATTTTGCAAATATTACCTGATGTGGAGCAACCTATTAATCAAACACAGCTGTGGCTAACTGCCTACACAGAGGAACAGTGTGCTATGAAACAATCTCAAACCCTTTAATGATGAGTCAATGGGATAGCCTTATAGGTATTATATTGTACTGTATGATTATCTGTTAACATATTAGTTTTTTTATTGCATAAAATTGCATTCCAAATGCAGTTGTATGCAGCATGGGTACAAACTGACAATACATGAATCTGTTGTCTAAGAGCATGCTACATTTGAGCAGTTCATTATAGAATCAGATACAAAAAACTTACTTTCCATAATTCTGTTCACGATCTTGTTTATCTGCATATAAGAACAATTTCAAAGCATAGTTTTCCAGATGGGCTTGAGCAGCTACTTCGTTTGTGACAGCTTCATTATCTTTGTGTACGTTTTTTGCTTCTTCTAACCAGTCCATAATTGCTAATAAAGGAATATATGAGCATTAGTTACATAATATAAGCAAATTGGTAATTGTAAATTGAATCAACTCATCAAATTCAACATCAATTTTAACAAACCCATTAAAACTTTAGTTTCCTCTGGCGTTTTCTTGTTGGTGATTTTTAAACCTGCTTGTAATGCATGCAATCTACACCAATATGCCACAACAGGGTCTCTTGTATCATGTTCGGCTGCAGTTTTCAAATAATGTTGTATAGATTTAAGACTTGGTGGGCACTCAGGTATGTTTACAGACATTTTGTACGAATTTACTTCTTAACGCACTTGTATAGTTATTCGTAACACGAATTATACAACAATTACTACAAATCTTTCAACTAAGAACTATAGTTATTATTTTGTTGATTAGCTCGCGTAATACTCACGTATACTTTACATACTCTTTGGTAATACTTTTCACTTTTGACATAAGGTCACTAAAGAAAAAAGATATGACAGCAGTGTTTCCACTTTAATTATTTCCTTTCCCCACGTCTCAATTCTGATTTCCCCTTCCCGAGACTTTTTTCCCCTTAATATCTTTTCCGGCTTCAGTATCACCAGAGGCCGGCCCAAAAAAAAGATCAAGCATGAATAAAATATTTTTGTTATAAATGTTCATATTTTGTTTATAGCCTCATCAGAAATATATAAAACTTGGGGCTGTATACTCACCTCTAATTTAAAGACAGTTTATGCAATCAGCATACACATTTTAGCCAAGAATAGTATTTATGGCCTGAAACGGAATAGAAATAAGGGTAAATATACGCCACCTGCACTGTTTCTTGAATACGGTTACACGCTAGTACGCGATGGTAAAAAAATAGTTCCGAAAATTTCTGCAATACTATAGGGTACATTTTTCCCATGATTTCCCCTTTTCATATCTTTCCCCTTTTTCTTTCCCTCTGAACCCTAATTTCCCCTCAAAAGGGGAACTTCCCCTCAATGTGGAAACACTGTATGACAGCAGAATGCAGTATTACTAACCCCGAAACGAAATACCCTATAAGCAGCTAAATATCTCGTACGTTGACTTTCGAACCTCGTACACGAGCTCGTACATCTAAAAAACGCTTTTATAATTAAAAAAACTAAATAAAATAAACATTTGCTGATTTCTTGCTCAAAAAAAATCAATTTGTGATAGAGACGACTAACGCGGAGGACAAAATGTTTTTTTAATCGGGGTTTTCCCGGTTGACATAGCTACTACAGTCTACAGATGAATGATCGCCTGTATCGATATAAATCCTGATTTCAATAACGTATCATATTTATCTGTTCGTGTAACTTTGTGATGGATATTTTTAATGTGTCAGATTGAACCTATATGTTTAACAATAATTTCATATTGTATTAGTTCCGTTTTATAATAGCATCACGTTACCGTTAATAAGGTACAAGGCTCTTTGGTGCAAGGTACCTTATTAACCAAAAAAAAAATTTGTCTACGGTTTCCCGCTTTTGCACTCGGCTGGTATCTCTGAAACATGAAATATCTTTCGTCTGAGGCTGGAATACGGCAAAATGCTATGCTACAAAAAAATGTTGATTCATTTGATTTTACTTTATTTCTGCATTATTTGCGTACTATAATAAATAAATATCCACTGACATTCACACAGCGCCATCTAGCCCCAAGTTAAGCGTGAAGCCTGCATTGTTTGGGTACTAATTAACGGATAAACACACTTATATATTTTTTTTGTAAATACATACATATTATACATAGAAAACACCTGTTCATGCAAACAAATGTTTCAACAGTCCAGGGATCGCACCCGGAACCCTTGATGTAGCAGCCAAAATCTCAACAGAAACACCAAACTATAATATATATAATATATTATTATTTGAAGTCTTTTGAAATGTTGTACAACACTGTTTGTGCACGTTAGAGTTCAATGAATGTGACGAATCTAGCAAAAATAGCTAAATGTCAATGTCATAGTGTCAGTCAAAAAAGTATACGAAGAATCATGAGTTTGATTACATTTACGATTAAATAGGATAAATCGTGAAAAAATAAGATCCATTATAAAAAAGACAGGTTTTTTGTTAAGATATTATAAATATGCCATCCAAACAAAGAAAAATAGCCATGATGGGCTATAGATCAGTTGGTAAAGTACTACATCGATAATTTTGTGCGTCTTACTTTTTAGCGTTTTGACACAATTTTTCAAGTATATACCTTATTTTCCAGGGAAATCTTCATTAATTATACAATTTGTTGAAGGCCAGTTTGTCGATTCGTATGATCCTACAATAGAAAACAGTGAGTTATTATTCATATTTTGTACTCTACCTTTATAAGCCATGTGTTTTTGTCTGATTTTAGATCGCACCTTAATGTTCGAAATCTAAGTATAACATCATTATTTTAAAAAAATGGTTAACTAATCGTATCAATATTTCATAATGGCTTTATGATTTTAGCATTTACTAAATTTATTCGCTTAAATTCAACGGAGTATGAGGTGAAGTTAGTGGACACTGCTGGTCAGGATGAATATAGTATATTCCCGCTACAATATAGTATGGACTTTCATGGATATGTCCTAGTGTACTCCATAAATTCAAGCAAAAGTTTTCAAATAGTACAAATCATTTATGATAAACTCTTGGATATGGTTGGTAAAATACAGTAAGTATATTTGTTATAGTACCAAATATAAGTCATACTCCTTTTATTCATAAAATGGGATGTCCCCTTACATCATCACTTAAATCCTATTTTGCAGCACTTAGGTTAATGGGACCCTATATTCAAGTTTTGATTTTCCAGTCAACTTTACCTTCTTGTGGCATGGCTCGTCTTTAGTATCATTACGGTCGGCTAGGAGCTTCATTATTGTTTTGGTAATATATCTTTATATAACATCCTGTGAATTTTTAATCTGCAGAAACTAATACTTTCAAGAAAAAATCTTAAATTTACGAAAAACGGGAGTGGTTAGGTTATTTCTACGCCATATTGAGTAATTTTGATGTAACATCTGACCAAATTGTGCTAATCCGCCATTTTGTGCTAATATAATAATTCAAGAAGAATATTAACAAAACTACAGAGTATAGTTTAGAACTGTGACGAAATACGCGCGAGCCGAGCGAGCGTAGCGAGTGTGCTGCGGCAGCGGCCGGCGAAGCGCCAGAAGCAATGTTTATAAAAATGAACGTTTTTGTTCTATTTTTGTATTCTAATTTTGAACTTTTTTTTTATGAGGAGAGGAGGTTATCTCAGCCGCCTGCTCTCCAAATTTGGGGGAACCAACTATTTGGGTTCCAGTGTTACTAATTTTATTTTTTCAATATTTTTTTTCTCATAAAGGGGGGGTTTCTGCAACCCCCCCTTTTGCAGGGGGCACTCTGTGTCCCCTCCTTTTCGCCCCCCACCTCCGAAAAAACAATAACAACACGTAATGATACTAAAGTCCTTCCTGTGGCATAAAATGCCTAGATGCAAATGAGGCTCTAGGAAACTGCAAAAATGCAATGGACAGATGATAAGATCTGAAATGGCAGATGATGAGATCTGAATTGAAAAGTTATTCGAAGAGGACTAAATTAACTTTGTTTACTGACTTCCTGCCCCAAAAGCCATTGGTTCCTTGAACTATCTTACATTTTGAGAAATTCTAAAATTTAAGCTCAATAAAGAAATTTTTTAAAGTAATTATAATATTAAACCATTGATTACTTACAAGTAAATAAAATATCTTTGTTCTGTGTACATCTCAGTGAATTAATGCTTGAATTAAGCATTTATGAAATTCAAAACACAAAAGTTATTCATCATCATCATCATCCATCATCATTACAGCCTAATTATGTCCACTGCTGAACGAATGCCTCCCCCTAATGATTTCCACGCGGACCGATCCCTTGCAGTTGACATCCATCTGCTACCTGCCACCTTAACCAGATCATCCGTCCATCTGGTTAGGGGCCGGCCTACGCTTCGCTTTCCGTTACGTGGACGCCACTCGAGAACCTTTCCGCCCCATCGGCCATCGGTTCTACGTACTATGTGCCCTGCCCACTGCCACTTCAACTTGCTAATCCTCTGGGCTATGTCGGTCACCCTAGTTCTCCTACGGATATCCTCGTTTCGGATTTTATCGCGTAGGGAGACACCTAACATAGCCCTCTCCATAGCACGCTGAGCAACCTTGAGTCTGTTCAAGAGGCCCTTAGTGAGCGACCACGTTTCGCTTCCGTATATCATAACTGGCAACACACACTGGTCAAAGACCTTCGTCTTGAGACACTGAGGTATTTTGGACGAAAAGATCAGCCTTAACTTCCCGAACGCTGCCCATCCTAATTGGATTCGACGAGAAACCTCCTTCTCGAAATTGGACCTACCCATTTGAACTACCTGTCCCAGGTACACATATTCGTCTACAACTTCGAGGACAGAACTTCCAACTAATATCGGTTTAGGTACGACATGGGTATTAGACATGACATTCGTCTTGTCCACGTTCATTTTAAGACCCACCTGTTGAGAAGCTCTGCCTAGGGGTTTCGAGCATAGTGCTTAAATCATCCATGGATTCTGCCATGACTACTATATTATCGGCAAATCGAAGATGAGTGATGTACTCGCCATTTACGTTGATGCCAAGTCCTTTCCAATCGAGCAGCTTAAACATATCTTCCAACGCAACTGTGAACAGTTTCGGAGATATAACGTCTCCCTGTCTCACTCCTCGGTGCAATTGGATAGGTTGTGTAAGCTCTTCATGTACACGGACTGACATAGTAGCGCTCTCGTACAGACATCTCAATACTTCGATATAGCGAAAGTCAATATGGCACCGTTGGAGGGCCTGAAGCACAGCCCAAGTCTCGATCGAATCAAAGGCTTTAGGCTCTAGTCTTCTGTATAACCTGCCGCAGCGTATGTATGTGGTCTATGGTGCTGAAGCCTTTGCGGAACCCGGCTTGTTCGGGGGGCTGGAAATCATCAAACCTACGCGCGAGATGGTTCGTGATGACTCTGGAGAACAACTTGTAAATGTGGCTCAATAGCGTGATGGGTCTATAATTCTTCAGCAAGGTTTTATCGCCTTTTTTGAAGAAAAGCACCACCACGTCATTGCTCCACGCCTCTGGCGTCGCACCCTCACGGATCACGGAACTAAACAGCTTCTGAAGGGTCTATTAAATAAAAGTTATTATGTAATAAGAAATAATAAATTTTATAAAATGGTAAATGATGTTAATTATTTTCAGTGTACCCATAGTGTTAGTTGGAAACAAAACAGATCTTCATTTAGAAAGGAAAATAAGCACAGAGGAAGGCAAAAGACTTGCTGAAAAATGGAAAGCAGCTTTTGTTGAAACTAGTGCAAAGCGCAATGAGGTAAGTTTTTATGGTATTAAAGAAATGGGATGGTCAGTTTGCTCAGCTGTTCTAGCTGCAGTGTCCTTATCCTGAAGTTTCCACCTAGTAAGAAAATTGAAATGTCACTTTCATTTTGAAGTTATCTAATTAATGTTTCTTTTTCAGTCTGTGACAGATATGTTTCATGCAATATTATCAGAAATTGAAAGATCAGATGGACATATACAAGCCAAGAATGGATGTGTGGTTTCCTAATGGAAGGGGTAGTCTATGAACAATGTGCTTTTTATTTAAGCAAAAGTGAGTTAGATATATTGTTTCATGTGCACAGATAAGGCCAGGGCAACCACTGTTTCTCTATTATGTCATCAGATAATATTGTATTCTGAGAATCTGTTACCTTACCAAATGAATTACCAAAATTATTCAAAAATATTTTGAGGCCTGCATTCTAGCAAGAGACTTGAGCATTATTTTATCGTATATAGTGCTATCCCTTTCTAACTATTTAAGTAAAGATCAACACTTCAGTCTTGTTCTAGAATACGGGCCGAAATGTCAATTGTTTGGTCGAAAATGTAGATACTTAACTGTTTGCATATTTTTTATGCACGATCCCAAAGTCTTTATTTGATATTTTTATGTATATTTAATTGCTCTTACAGATACCTTGAATTTTTTTTATCTACATTACTGCCCTTGCTTTGCAATGTTTGTTTTATAATTGAAACATTGTAAGTTACTTTAAGGCCCGCATTCTACAATGAGACTCAACATTGATCTATACTTAAATTGAGTTAGAAAGGAATGGGGCTATTTGTCGTATCGTATATATACTTTATTATACTCATATGGTACACTTTCTCACTCTACTCAAGTAAATATCAATGCTTGAGTCTCATTCTTAAATACGAGCGTTAGAGTCTTGTTTAAGAAATTAGGTTTGAAATAAAAATGGCACCTCATATATAGATGTAACGAAATACTAAGTTTTGTTATTGTTATTTTTATTTGGATCAGTAATCAGAAAGCATATTATGAGAAATAGCTTGTCTGTTTACTTTGTACCAACTTTTAAATAATGTTGCATCAATGTTTCTATTTCAACAAGAGAACTTTTATTTACATGATGTATGTGATGTCTTATAATTGTTTTAAAGACTTCCATGTTAGAATAGATTTTTATATAAACATAAATATTGGTTAATCTGTACACATACATAAAATTGGAGTATTGAATATATTGAATTGGTAATATTAAATTTATTGTCTTCATGCACATGAATTTAAATGACGTCCATACGCCCAAATAACAATTTCAAATTTTTGTCTGTTTGTGTCGGGTCTTCTCTGAAATGGCTGGACAGATTTTGACGGGACTATTTTTGGCAGGTAGCTGATGTAATAAGGAAAAAGTAAGGCTACTTTTACTTTTGAAAATCTTTTTATGTTGTTACCTGCAAAAATAACCCAGTCAAAATCGGTCCAGCCGTTTCAGAGATTTCACGGAACAAACTGACAAACAAAAATTTATTATGGTGTATGTACCGTGTATATTTGTCGCAACCATCTGGTTAAATAGACCATACAATCGGGTTCCTAGGCTGTTCGTTAAACACCGGCACGGCATCAAATGCAGGCCTAGGCATGAATTGTCTGAACTAAAATCACTCAACGGTTAACAACTGGCGTATTGAAAGTTATCCCTTTCGAAATGACTTATCAAGGCACAGCAAGTAATTAGAGTTTGGGTTGCTTTTCTCTTCTGCAGCGCTAGTAGTCATGAAAAATATAGCATCCGCAGCGTGAACAGTGTATGTTATGGTTTGATTCTCTTACTTTTGTGCAAGTATTTAACTAAAAGAAATAATTATAAGTAAAAAAACAAAATTATTATTGAACATGAAAGTGCCAAATAAAAGTAACGAAATAACTAAACAACATTCAGTCATCTGGTTAAACGTTGCGTTCAACGAGATTGCTAGTTTTTGTTCAGTCATTTAATTGAATGCCGGCGATTAACGAATGGCCTAGGCGTCCAATTAGATGTCTAATTTAACCATGTAGAGATAATTAATATTTCAATATTACAAATAGACACTCCAATTTGAATAATAAGTATATAGATTGCTTATCATTTACCATAAATTACTTATCATTTACCATAATTACTTATCATTTACCATAAATTACTTATCATTTACCATAAATTACTTATCAAACTTTTTAGAGTAACATCAACACATGAAATTGAGAGGGGTTTTGAACTTTAACCTGCTATACTAGTTCATTATTCATTTTACCTTCGTTATATCGACCTTCACACATTCTTTTATAATTTGAATGTTTATTTAACTTTTTTATTTGAAAAAGCACTAGGGGCACTTTTAGTGCCTCAATCTCTCATGCCATAAGTACAAAACGTTACTTTTTTATAAAACAATATCCGTATTTATTTATTTATAAACTTCTGAAATGTCCTGCCTCATGTTTCACTAGACACTTAGATTAAGGTTTATGTAGTTACTAATGGTTATGTTCTTATGAAGTAAAATGTGTCACTAACAAAAAAAAACTTTGTAAATCATAGCAAATTGTAAAAAAGATACTAATTTTAGCTTGTGTATGAATATGTTTAAGTGTATAAAATATTTTATGTTAGCATCATAAATGAGAATTCTTTTATTGGATAATTCATATATATTGCATTTAGTGTTGGTTTTTTATATTAAAGAGTTTTAGCAAGAACTGTTTGTTATGTTTTTAGATACTTAGTCGAGTAGTGTCCTAATAATGTAGGTACTTACCAAAAACAAAATAGATATATTAAGCTTTTGGTACCTGTATGATGTTGTTTTAAAGTAATAAATTAACTTAGATTTCATATGTATATGTTATGGACCAAGTGGTAGACGGGTTATTATGCATAATGCCAGGGAATTATAAAAAATACAAATAAAAGTAATTTAATTCACGTTATTGAATTGACCGGGCATTAAATATAATGACAATCACGTGTGGGGCATAATAATAATAAAAATATACAGAATCTAAGTGGGCGAGTATATACAAAAAAAAGATAAAAACAAAATCCATTTATTCAAATTGGGCTTACAAAAAGCACGTATGAACGTCAAAAAATACACAAAACAATAAAATAATACCTGAAGATCAACTTTGATTGCGCACAAACTAAATAAATATATATAACACAAATCATTTATAATTAATTCAAATTGTAAAGTATGCATACTAAGTTCTTACCATATAAAAAAAATATTCATAAGCTAAATTTGGTTGACTATAATGTTTGCTGTTATAAAATGCTTCTTATTTAATAAACATTAATTTCACGGTGTGTAATGAACGGGTGCAAATATGTATATACGTAAATAAATATCAACTGACATTCACACAGCGCCATCTAGCTGGGTATGAACATTGTTTGTATTGGTTTGGGTGTTTTCTATGTTTAATATGTGTGTATTTACAAAAAAATACATAAGTATGTTTATCAGTTGTTTAGTATCTGTAACAAGCTTCACGCTTAATCCGGGGCTAGATGGCGCTTTGTGAATGTCAGTGGATATTAATTATTTAAATTAGTGGAATTGAGGCCCTGGGGACTTACCGTCATCTCTTATAACAGTATTACAACAATATTACTTCGCCTTTTCTGGTACAAAAATGCTGACGTATCATCATAGTAATGCTGTTTTAAGAGATCGCGGTAAGCCCCCTGGTCGCCATACGTAATGTCTGGACAGACTTGCTAATTTAGCCTTACATATGAGTTAAAAAGCCGGACACCCTGCATTGTTGGGAAGTTTATGTACATATGAAAAATCCTGTAAAATTTCACGCCTAGTTGGATAGATAACATCTTGTAACGACTGGAATGTTATCGTATTTAAAAATAATTTGTATTTTTGTCATAAGAACTATAAAATCTAACATTGCAATTTCAAATCCTTTATTAATAGAATCATTCACTATCGCCACTTACTGTTGTTTAATAAAATAGTCAATTTAACTTACTATGCTGATCTAGGTAACTTTCTTGACGGCATGGAAGTTGGTTTAGGTTCCTTCCAATAATTATAAGTTCTTTTTATGTGGAATATCATTGTTCCTATACTACAATGGCGCCCGGGTTATTTGAAATATCTCTGCAATAATAGAAAACAAAGGTAGTCGAAGCTTTGCAAAAATACTTTGACCAATCTTTCCTTTCGTAGTTGCTACTACTTACTAACTAGTTATTCTATAGGTGATTCAAATAATATTCTAAAAAAAATTTTGTGTTTGAAGTATAAAAATGTACGATTACCATTGTAAAATATCAAGGAGTTTAATATCTATTAATTTGCGCAATGTTTTTACAAACACTGTCTTTAAAATAATATGTGCGCGGGTTTGTTTTGTAAAATATTTTTTCTAAGTTCAAAGATAGATACATATAGAGTATGTATATTTTATATGATAAGTTACATTTAAGTACTTAGTTTTAATAAGCAGCGCCACTGCCTTAGCTAGATATCTATTTGTCTGTTTTAGGTTATGTGGCTCAATGTAAACTATTATGGATCCTCTCGTGTGATCCGCAGTAACTGGGTGCGCTTCATAAAATATAAAAAATATTTGACATTGATTTGTACCTATCTATTACTAACATGTAACCTTTGAACGTTTTGCATTGTCGCTCCATAATTGCCAAATCAACTGCATTATCAGAATATACAATATTTAGATCTATAAAAAAAGGGAAGAATTGTAGGTTCCTAAGTTTGGTCTTTCCAAATAAAACAGCTTTTAAAATTTTATTTTATTTAAAAAAAGAATTTTCTATGTGAAATGTGATGCCATGAATTTATTTCTATGAAGATTTATTTGAAGTAGAAAAAGGTTTGAATAAAATTATTGTTTTAATATGACCTTAAATTGCACACCTGATCCTGATCATAGATCAAAGTTGTACCCTCCTACCATCTTCTATGAAGAATACATTTACCAAAATATATTATATATGACGTAATAAACATCTTTTGAAGTTTTTCATAAAAGTAATGGTCGAAATATAAAACCAAGATTGTAAAAATGTATTTAGTATTTTATATATCTTATGTGAATGAATGCACTTCATTGATTAGTAATTTTAAATTATGTTGATATTTTTTTATTTTATGTGGCTTGCCCTTAAGTTTTATCAAACTCGAGCAAAATCAGATAACTTAAGTCTTACATACTTATGTTACATTGTCTATATAATATAATTTGTAAATATTTATGACGAGTTAAAATAAATAGCTTCTGATAATAATATGGGAAATTTTGAGTGTTTTTATCAGCTGATGTCTAATGACAATAACCTAATCTCCTCTTCCATAAACCTGACCTTCCTCTTTCATCCCTTGTCGGCTACATCTAATACATATAAATTAAATTGGAGTGTCTGTTGTAATATTACAATATCATTTTTTTCTTTATGCACAAGAATATATACAGTACATACAAAGTAAATATGACAGAATAACAATTAGAAATTTTTATCTGTCTGTTTCTTCCGGGTAATGTCTGAAACGACGGACGGGACTTTTTGGTGAGAAGCCGATGTAATAAGGGAAAACAAAGTATTTGAGACAATATATTTTATTTTGGAGAAATAAAGCAATGTTTTAACTCGCGGCGGCCGTGCGTCGCGTGACTTAACGAAGCGATTTTACTGCGGGAGAATACCTTATATTGCGTGTAGAACCGCGGGGAACAGCTAGTCCTACATAAAGTTTTTTCCCTTGCATCCCGATTCTCATACTTACGAAACGATTTAAAAACGATGAGAAGGCTGATAGAAGATGGATATGCAGTACCTACCGGCATGGTTGGTGCTTATTTGCGGAGGCTATGTTGATGGCCGATTGATAAATAAATAAATAAGAAGAAGCAAAGCGTTTTCCGGAAATTTGGGGCGCATGTACTGATTATGGATAGAATTCCAACTAGTCTTTTACTTTGAAGATGGGCAAGTTCCATTCACGTGTAATATTTTGCCACTTTGTTTTGGACTTTGCAACTTTGTCTCAGCAAGCAGCATTTACTATAGGAAGTCCTTTGTCGAACTCAAACACCTAAGGTGAAGACAGTAGGTACTGGAGATTGCCAAGGAGGTTCTGCACTTTGCTGAATAGGTGGTGACCAAAAGAAATTGACAAGTGAAAGCAGCTACTTTTTTGGCACATGTTGCCGTTAGCAAGTTTCACTATACCAGATCTTAGTGAGAAGTCAAACAGACATAATAATTTTGGAAATAATTTAGGCGTATGGACCGAGGTATGGACTATGCTTGAGGTGGTTGTGATGTGCTTTATATACTCTTTGGTGTTGTGGTTGGAGACTGCGGTTGGGTTTACCGCGTCACCCCAGAAATTGCCTTTTTACCTTCCCATCGAGATGCCAACTGGTAGGCTAGACTTGCCAAGGTCATTTTTTATTTCCAATAAAATAAACTATCTTGAAAGCACTTGTTACAACTTGATTTATTGTGATTATTAGTTTATTTTATTCTAGTTTAATATTCAACTGTCAATATGGCTGAACAGAATATATTCTGCAGCCTCGTCTTATTAACCTAGATTTAAAATTCAAAAATCGTATGTCAATGTGACAATTTATGTCAACAACTTTATTGTGAAAATGGCGACTACCGGGGTCGGTTTTCGTTGGTTAGATATATTGGAAAAGGAATTTGACAAAGCATGCGTCGAGCTAGATACTTCTTTGAGTAAGTATTTAATTTATATATGTCTATAAAATATTTACTTGAATAAGACTTCTTTCCTGAATTTTCTTATTAGGATTGCTTGGCTTGATTTAAATTTTTAGGAAAATGTTATATGTTTGGTGGAATATCAAATAAAATAACATGGTAGTTTACTCAATTCTTTCAACCAGAAATTAATTTTTTTGGAAATTTGTTGAATTTTTCAAAAAGGAATCTTTCCAGTTCCTATATTAGACAGTGTGAAACTAGTGACACCAGTAGTAGTTAGCAACTATGGTCTTGTTATTTATGAAAAAATATTTTTTTTCATTCAAGTTTTCGATAACTTTTGCATTTCACTATTTTAAACTTATTGGATGTTGTCTAGACCAATAACTGTTTGAGGTAATAGCATGAAACATGTTTATAAACATCTTTTCTATCAACATAATTCAAAGCTTATGTTTCCATAAACTTCACTAAATCTTACTTCAATTTGTTATGTCCTTAACTTTATTTATATTGCTTGAATATAACCTGTGAAGGCATATAAGATCATCATCATATCATACAAAATCTAGTAGGCCTAATAAGTTACTCTTCCTTCTTGATATCTTTAAAAATATTTTCTTACCAATCTTGCAGCTGTCTGTACTGCTCTGTGTTTTCCTATTAACCATATGACCGACAGAGATGCCGTAAAGTGTCACAAACAATTGATTTTCCATTTGTGTCTAGAATCCTGGTAGTCGAAAAAAATTGTCATCATTGCCTTATTATAAGGGAGTCATTTGACTTCTGCATGATCTGATCCCTAGCTATCCACATCCATCAGCCTTCACTAACCTTACTAAGTTACAAATAACTAAAACAAATTTATCTGGTTAGGGGTACCATTTCCATTTCATGGATGCATGGATTCATGACTTATCAGCCATAGTAAAAATTGTGCTTATCAGTTAATGGTGTTTTTGCTAGTGGATGACAGCATTCCTGTGGCTATGGATAGTGGTTGCTAACTGAAGGTGAAATCTTATACTTTCAATAACTATTTTCAAATCATTACTATTTTTGTCATGCAATCTTTATACATATTTCACTGTATGGATCTTACCCTTTTGCTTAGAGTACAATACAGGGGTTTGCACTGATACTGGTATTCACAAAATGGTTTACCTAATTACAGCGGAGGTGGATACAGACGAGCCAGAGACGGTGTTCGCTGCGCGCCAGAAGATTGCTACTTTGAGCTCATGCTTTGCACAACTGACACACAAGGCACTGACTGTATTCCAGAACAGTGCCAAATTAGAGGTTAGTTCAAATTTTTCAAAAAGATTAGGAAAGATAAAAATGTACAATAATAGATTAGGTTAAAAATAAACTTTTACTAAGTTCTCTTAACTCAGTAATTTTTTTTTTAACAATATGACGGTTTTATCTGTATCCTAATTTTGTCGAGATTTGACATATGCTTTTACAAGTATTTATACTGACATTTTTATAGCTCAGCAGCCAAGTACGAAATTACAATATTTAAACTAAAATAATATTTTATATATTTATGGCCATTTATTGTGGATTATAAAAACTGGTTTCGGAACAGTTATCTGCCATGCTGGTCGATCATGTGTCGCCAAAGCCTCATTCGTTGATCAGCTAGATGTACAATAGCTGGTGAAATTGACTTGGATCTGAAGTATTAGGATTTTATTAATTATAAGCTGGGTTCCCAGCCCACGCTTTTATGGTGAAGGAAAACATTGTTAGGAAACTTCCGCAGCATCCGCACTGGGCCCGCGTGGACGACTAAGGCCTAAACACCCCATACAGGTATGCTTGTGCCCCTCGGTGGCGACGTATATTGATGATAAATAAATCAGCAATCAGCATATGTAATAATTAAACTAATTAATCATGAATGTATTAGTCAGCATACACTTAAACATTATTTCAATAGGATCATAACAAAACAAAACCATGTTTACTTTATATTTTTTAGTAACTTACAAATGTAAACAAACAAATATCTTATGGACAGTAAAATAAAAATACCTTATAACTTGTTCTTATATTTATAGGTAATTGTTTAAACTACATATTCTTAGAGGTAGCTAATTCCTCCAGCCAGGGCCTCGGTCATATGGATGTTTGTTAAGATGTCTTCGATAGAGTGGCCTCTCGGTAGGACCCTCGGTGCTCCTGCTCAGGCCCTTGCTTAGAACCTGCTTGTCCTCGTCCATGATATCGCCGTCGCCGACAACGTCGTAAATATTGTCCTCGGGATCGTCTTCCTCCCATTCGATATCTTCATCGGACTCTTCCTCGCTTCTGTAATGTTTTTATATTATAATTTACAGTCATTATGTTTTGGTAAAAAGTACTTTTATTTTTTTCCATCTAATCTGTCAATCGCAGTCCTTTCAATGCCATATGCCAATATAACTAATCAAGAATCAGTGATTTCGATCTCAAGTGTGTTGCATACTTCTAAATCAATGTATCCTTGATAGAACCATATTTTTTTATGCTTGTATCTATTGTCTCTTGTTTGTTAATTTTTAACATTCCTGACGAAAGCTGTTGGTATTTCTTGACATAATTAATAAATGTAACCTGCCGATACTCGTACCACACGGCCTTTTACTAGTAGCAATAGTTTGACGACCCATTTGGTGTAGCGGTTAAGACGTCGGCTGCTACACCAAGGGTTCCGGGTTCGCTCCCCGGGCAGTACAAACATTTAGTGTGCATGAACATGTCTGTTTGTAATGTCTGGCGTTTTCTATGTATAATATGTATGTATTACAAAAAAGAATGTATATAAGTATGTTTATCTGTTGTTTATTACCCATAATACAGGTTTAACTTGGGCTAGATGGCGCTGTATGAATGTTAGTTGATATTTATTTATACTTTAAGTATAATCTCACTTGATACTGCTAAGTTTTTGCAAGAGTTGGTCTGCGGCTGCTGTGATGTTCGCAGCAGGCGCGTCCCCGTCGTCCTTAAGCCGGGACTCGAGCCGTTGGAGCGCTGTGTCCGCGCGTTCGTTAAGTCCACCAGTTTCTCAGTGAGTTGCTGTAGTTCGTTCTCTTTGAAAGAGGTGCGCGATGTGTTGCGTATAACGTTTTCAAGCCCGGCATGTTGAATCGCTCTGTAACATTGTGTAGTTATGGTAAATCAAGTTGTTTTTTAAGAATGTGTGCATGTTACAAAGTAACAGATATTTATGATGACAATCAATGATGGGGTATCTATAAACTTTGTCTAGTTCTATAAACTTTAAATCCTATGAACTTTTGCTAGTTAGGTGTTCGTGTTGTGGAAAAGATTGTGCCGTAATTGCCATTAACTGTTGTGGCAAGATTCAGAATCGAGAATGAGGTGAGTATTATTTATTTATTCCGTTAGGCAAGTAATTGTGTGCATATCAGTGGACGCCATTAAGTTTGTTCGCCCTGTTTCGATAGGTATCTGGAATCAGTGTGCTACCGCTACCAGAACCATCATTCGGCTCACCATTTTTCCCGGTGGTGACGTCAAAGGCCATAAGAGGCTTAAAACAAACCTTTTAAAAATTTCACTGTCATACCTGTGAATTTCCCCGCCCGCCACTGAGGAGCTTGTACACTCTCGTGTCATGATTCTTTATGCTCATCTGAATGTTTTGCAGTTCATGGAATGTTGACGCAGTTCTGCAAAACAATTGGAATTAAGCAATTTGCTGTGAATAGTCTTATGGTTAATATTTCTTATAAAAACATACTTGTTTATAATGGTGTCTATCAATTTGCTGAGCACGTCGGCGACTTGGTTAGGATCGTCAAGTTGCACTCGTTGAAACGAATCAACAAAACGTTTTTGTGCATCTAACAGCTCCTTCATCTGAAAGGAATAATACTAAATCATGAATATTTTTTTATTATTTATTGACTATTTTATGACGTGGCGAAGCGTTAGGTTTACTAAATAGAGAATTATACGCGTGGATACATGTGAGGCTAGAAATCACTGAAATACACACAATTGATGATGTATACTAGCGCTTAAGTTATAAAGCGCACTAGGTTGGCAGAGGTTCTGCCAAATTAGTGCACCCGTGTTACCTTCATGTCGATCTTATAAGTGTTGTCGTCGAAGGCACCTGGTGAAGCTGCTGTCTAGGTTGTCTGAGGTTCAGCCAAGTTTGCCACCTTCATGTCGATATTGTATGTGTTGTTGTCGAGGCACCTGATGAAGGTGCTGTCTAGGTTGGTGTAGGTTTTGCCAAGCGTGTCACCTTCACTGCCAAAAGCGAACTGCGCGCTTTTGGCAATCCGGTGATTGCCAAAAGCGAACTCGGGGTGCCCGACCCATTAGCGGGTGAGGATACGCCGGAGTGGACTTTAGCGTGGTAATTCGCCGTTGTGGTGCGCTCTTTCATTTCGAGAGAATGCGCCACTACACATACGCAAACTAGTCGCAATATACGCGCCGATGCCTCGATCTTCTGGTGCAGAAGTCGAAGTCTTCCCCACTCCGCAAAAAAAAAGCGTGTCACCTTCATGTCCATATAAGTGTTGTCGTTAAGGCGCCAGGTGAATCTGGCCTCTAGATCAGCGAACGTTTTGTCAAGTTAATTCATCCTTGTTACCTTCATGTCGATCTTGTAAGTGTTGTCGTTGAGGCGCCTGGTGAAGCTGGCCTCCAGGTCTGCGGAGGTGAGTCTGGCGTCCCTCTGGCGTCGTGCGAGCGCGCGCAGCCCGTCGGCCAGCTCGCGCCGCGTCGCGTTCACCAGCGAGAGGCCGTCGCGCATCAACGACTCCAGCACCAACCCTCGGTGCCAAGTGTCCGCATACGCGCCGTTTACCTGACATGCAATTTGTTTTAATATGACGCCTGCGATTATACAAACAAAACGTGTGATATTTTGTTTTTTCCACAGAACGTAGGTACTATTAATGTTTAGTTCACTAATATTCTTAAAAAGGTATACATATTTTTATGTTTAGGTCACTACTAAGGTTCCAAGGGTAGTCTGGTATTCAGATAAAAAAAAAGTATTTTTGTCTTGCATTCATTGAATATTTTTAATGTAACGATTTTTATCGAATTAAAAATAAGTGAGTGTGGAATAAATTAGTGTGTGAAAATAAAAACGAGTAAGTGAGTTTTCCTCTTTATACAAATTTAAAAGTATTATTGAAGTAATCCAAATGTTAACTGATGGTTTTAAGTAAAGAATTTACTCATCTCACCTTGTCTAATTGTCTTCTGTGTATGTCGATTTGGCTAGTTAAATTTTGAGCTATCTCCACTAGTTTAACCTGGCTATGTTCTAGTCTATTGCTGCTTTCCTTGATCGATGTCTGAAACAGTAATTAATAGCTTTGAACTAGGAGCATTGTTTTTTGAATGGCACATAAATTTTGCCACAATAATGCATTATACCTGTACGCTTGTCTGAAGCATGTGTAATCGATGTTCCAGCCTTTCGGCAGCCAGCTGAGCTCTCTCCAACTTTAATGAAAGTGCGGTCTCCACACGATCTGAAAATGTTTATAATATTTATGCAACAATTATGTATATGGTGGTGAAGTGATGTCATTTTTTAGATGTAAAATTATGACGAGATAATGCAGAATATCTTACCAGTCGTAAGCGTTTTATATCAGTTTCAATTTGCCTATAGCAAAGGGCCAATGTTATTTAACCAAACTAGTTGACGATCCATTGTAAGCGGATCCTTTTACCAATTGATTAAACGTTGCTCTTGTTTGGTCAATTACGAGTGATGTCGGAGGCAATATTGCGAAAGTTAACGTGAACCATCTAAAATAGGATATGACACAATAAGATTATACTCCATGAGTCATGTGTTCTGAGAACGCACAATATATTTTGATGTGGTTTAGTTTTCGCATGACTGCAATTATTAGCGATGATACTAGGTGCGTTTACTTCTCACCTCACTTTGGTTGTATGTTGGTCAATTAAATGGCTTCGGCAGTTTGAAGTGAAATAATCAACTCAAAGTAACTTTTTTTCTGATAACTATTATATATAATAAAAAATGATATTATTTGGTCTAAAGGGATCTTTTTATAACTAAAAACTAGCTTCCTTGTTTTTTTCTGGTTCTGTTCTCGATCTTGTCAGTATTTAATAGTAAATTATAACTTTGATTAAGTAAGATCATATTTATTTTATTTTAATTACCTGTCCTCAGTTTAATGAAACTGTCTTTGTGTGTTTGTTGTTGTGTTCGTCTGACTTAATACTGCTTGACTAATACATTTGTCATTAATTTTCCAAGCCCGAGTTTACGGCTACTAGGACTTTAAAATTGACGCTTGCGATGTATTTTTTTTGGCGAGAAAGTTCTCAATCTTCTCCAGCTCAGATCACTGGGCTGGAGAATTACGTGAGATTTAGGTACGCTGACCTCATATAGGGTATCTAGTTCAGGTGAACTTACCCAGTTTATCCTGGATGACGTCAAGCCGCCGCGCCTGCTTGGCTTGTGCGGCGCTGACTGAGTCCAGAACTCTGAGACGCTCCTCAATGCTTGCGAGGACTCCGCTTAAGTCCTGAAATTAATAAAGTATAGTTGTAGAACTTCGAATCTCATACAAATTGTTTTCTGGAGTCTTCTTATTGAGTAGGCAGTCAGGTTGGTAACCCATCAGACCAACCCCGCTGTCGAAAGTTGTTGTTAATCCACCTTACGGCGTTTGACATGGTTTTAAGTATGGCTCGTCACCGGGGCCTTACCGTGCCCTCCGAATTAAGGAATCATATTTCTTATCGTACAAACTTGTGCGGTTAAAAGCTTCGATACTAGCGTACTGTAGAAGTGTTCCATTCATCAACGTGGTACGGATGAAATTTCCTATTTTGCCTGACTAAAGAATGAATTGCAGCGTAGATTTAATAATGCTGAATCTGTGGAGCGGGTGCTATTTACCTTTTGTTTGAAAGTGTTGAGTGAGTACAAACGTAGGTTATGCGGCTCGGCGGGCGAGGTGCGCGCCAAGCAGAGGCACGCCAGCACCGCAACGGTCACGCTTAACATCGCCTCGTCTGAAATGTGCAATGGTTGTACTATTTATATGACGACCCATGTGCTGTAATAGATGACAAGTCTTTTTTATTTCATCAAGTGAACGGAACGGTCAGTTCACTCACCTGGTGGCAAGTGATACGTCTGACCAAGATAGATACAGTGACAAAGAGAAATAAATAACAGTAGGCAGTCGTTAGGTACTTTCCGTCAATACTACTTATACTACCCTGCGCCAATCACCCGAAACGACATGTTATAAGTGTACAGGACGGTCAGGACGCTCACGTGATGGTAAGTGACACGCCCAACTATAACAGAGCAGCATTTAAGGAGACCAACAATTCATAGACAGTTATTATTATCCATCAATGCCGCAATGCACCCTTCACCAGAGACAACAGATGTTAGGTCTCTTATATGGTAATTTTACGGTAATTTTACAAACTACAGTGCCCTCGTCCCGAAACACAGTAGTGCATATCACTCCTGTTTCACGGGACGATATCTGGCACTGCGGTGGTACCTAAATGGTATATAGAATATGCAAAGGTATGTTTAGTATGAGCGTCGGTGGCTCAATGGTGTGGACTGTCGCCTTCCTACCCGGAGGACTGAGGTTCAAATCCTGACACGTACCCATGTGTTTTCGAATCTTCGAAAATATATGTACGTTATCGACGCTCTTACGGTGAAGGAAAACATCGTGAGAAACCTTCATGCACGCCGGCGAAGAGATTCGAAGGTTTTGTGTGAAGTCGTCCAACCCGCACTGGGCCCGCGTGGACGACTAAGGCCTAATCACCCTATACGGGTAGGCTCGTGCCCCTCTGTGGGGACGTTTAATGAGCTGATGATGATTATGTTAAGTACAGTCTGATGCTTAGTTTGGGACTAGATGGCGCTGCGTTAATGTCAGTGGATATTAAATATAAGTAACAATGTATTACACATAACAATAAACGTAGACAATAAGTGGCTTTCTTAATTCTAGGCAATATGTTCGTACAGAACTCTTCGTGAGTGGAATTCATTGGGTTTGGGCTGGTGCGGGTGTGAGTGCAAGGATAGTAGCAGGTAGTAACTTTGGGATAGATAAGAGAGAAGCTTTCAATTCTTATAATCAATGTTCCAAGGCTTAAGGAATGCGTTCACCAATTTGTAATGCACTTAGCACGCTCCATTTGAAACGAGATTTCGCCGTTACTGCCGTCTCCGCTTTTTTATTGTTCAATAATCATTATTTTTATTATTTTTATGTTGAGTGTCCGACAAACGGTAGATATTAAATGAGAAGTGATAAAGTACCGTTGTTGGTACAAGCGTGCCGCGAATGTCAGAGAGAGTAATACCACTTTATTTTTTAGCATATAATTACCAAAAGAAAAATAAGATGAAAATAGGAATCATTTATTCGTGGTGAAAGGTGTGCACGTCGAAATTCAGATATATGTAAAAATAAATCCACTGACATTTACACAGCACATCTAGTTCATTTTAAGCATTAGCCTGTAATATGGGGTAATAGAGCGTCGGTGTCAATGGTGTCTGTTGCCTTCCGACCGGGAGGGAGAAGGTTTGAATTCCGCCACGTACCAGTGTTTTCGAATTTTCGAAATGATATGCTACGAGTATGATCGACGCTCTTGTGGTGAACGAAAACTTGCGCACGCTGCGAAGAGATTCAAAGGTTGTGCGTGAAGTCGGTTTAATTTAAATCTAACTTATTCATGGAATGGAACTTGTTGCCTCCAAGTGTGTTCTCCAATCATTATAACATGGCAATCTTCAAGCAAGAGAATAGGCTGTTTCTAGACATGCATGATCATCCTCGGCCGCATAATTTCTACCATCAGGTGAGATGGCGATCTAAGTTCTAAAAATATTTAATGGTGGTGAACACAACTTTTCCATGTGTGAAGTAGTGTGAACATAGTTCTATTGTGTTTTATATATCCTCACATAAAACATGCTTTAAAATTTAATTTTTGTGCCGAAAGCGTGTCTAACTAGTCTTAGCTGTACTTATTGAAAGAAAGAAAGATAAACATTTATATAAGGAAGACAGATAGAATTAACAACAGGAAGTAACATAGTATTTAACACATAAAAACCAAATCGAAATAAATTGATTAGATTCTTGATAAAAAATGAAAAGAAAAAAAATGATAAATATAAATAATTTATACAAGGAAAAAGAACAGGTATATGTATAAGCAAAGGAAATAACAAGTTGTTGTTGTTAGCCAAATAGGTCCATCTCAGCATAACTTAGACGGCGTAAGTATCGTCGAAGCGCTGGTTTCCGGATTATGAATAAGGACATGTACTCCAAATAAAGAAGTATAATACGCGTGTCGATGGTGCGTTAGGCGCATTGTTTATTTCCCCGATCACGGCAGGTGTGCCGTCTCGTCCTGTTACATGCATTTATTATT